>QHHG01000250.1:0-169250 GCA_004367055.1 Fusarium sp. NRRL 66335
TAGTAAAATCTATATTAAAAATAGATAAAAATTAGATTTTTTTAAAAATCTTTAACTAAAAGAATTTACTTCATAAGGATTTTTACTAAGATAAGAACTTTTCTCTACTATATTATAGTACATACAGGTGTAAACCCTGACCCGGATGGGAGCTTCTATTTTATAATTAGGCCTTCGGGACAACTTATTAGCTGGGTTAGTAATGCTGGGAATGTGCTGCTACGTGAGTGGGAAATTTTCCCTTCTATTGGTTATCGACTGCTTGAGTGTGGCAGTGTTGATCCGTTTGAACAAGGATACCGGGTGAGTCCTCAAGCAGGTAAGTTCTGTTGGACCGGAGTTAACTGTGCAACGCTGGACAGTGGGCCACGAGGCGCGGAACCCACTTTAGCAATTCGTTTTGATTGAACGCAATGTGTATTACTTGAGCAAGAAAATTCTCTAGGGCCCCAAGGTCACAGAAGGCCCGGCCAAGTAGAACAACAATACAAAGAACATGCAATCTACGTTTCAACAGATATTTATATAATATATCTGTTATTATTCCTATATGAATAGTTAGTATTATCATATATTCTCTGGAGTTTAGGGTACTTAGGCCCGTATTCGCATTTGGCATCTAACTTAGACCACACATCGCTATTATTATTACCTCCTTGCAGGCGCACAGTGAGCAAAAGAGGAGAGGCCCGCATATTGATGACGTCTTACCCTATGGTGTCGCTTCAAGGCTGTATACTCTGCTGATGGCGGCGTAGCTTCTTTCTATACACCTGGTAGATCTGTGCTGTACGTCATACGCTTAGCTCTGGGTCTTTTGGAAGGGCTTGAAGTGCTAGATTCATACTAGCCTCATTATTTGGAACTGCCATACTCAGTTGTTGTAGATTAATTGATTAAATAATGATAATATGGAAGAGTCGATTCGTGGGACATTGGCTTGTCTGGGATATTCGCTTATCAATCACGTTACGCCATCTGTGGTATAATTAAAACACACCGCTACAAAAGGACCGTCCGCTCCACAATAATCTCTGACGCATCTCTTTTTGCTGCAGCGGCTACTCTACTTCAGGAAGATCGAGTCATCGCAATGTGGCCACGCGCACTCACCCCTGCAGGAGTCCGCGAGCATCTGAAGCTTGTATGTAAGAGCCTCAATTTTCTAATAATACCGCGACCAAGAAGTGTTCCAAGAGACATAGACCACAAACACCCTGAAGCCGAGTCCTCTAAGATTTTCAGACTCGAGTATATCAGCATGTATGACCTTGTCGTAGTTGGTCATGGCATTGCCGGCCTCGCCGCTGCAGTATCAGCTGCAGAATTCTCGCCCTCGGCGCAGATAGCCGTGCTAGAGCATGCACCAGAGCATGCGAGCGGTGGAAACTCACGCTGGAGCCCTGCCAACATGCGAATGCCATCTGTCAATGAGGTATTACCAGGCTTCGTGGACGACATGGTGGCTGCAAGCGGAAGTGGTGGCGACCGCGCGTATTTCGAAAGGCTGGCTAGCCAGGCCCCTGAAGCCCTCCAATGGCTCGAAAAGCAGGGGGTGCAGTTTCACGCCATGGACTATTTCTTGAAATCTTGGCCTAACAGGATCCAGCCTATTGGCAAAGGTGCTGCCATTGTCGAAGCTCTCAAGCAATCAGCCAAATCGAAGGGTGTCCAACTGGTATATAATTGCCGTGCCCAGCGACTTCATCTTGGCCGAGGACAGGCCATGATTGAGGCAGCTGATGGGCGACGAATCATTGCCCGGTCTGTTGTGCTCGCCAGTGGTGGGTTTCAAGGCAGTCCAGACATGCTGCGTACTCATCTTGGTCCTGGTGCGGAGACGTTGAGACCGATATCACCTGGGACGGCCTGGAACGCCGGCGACGGCATCCAGATGGCGCTGGCCAACGGAGCCAAGGCCTCTGGCGATTGGAACGGAATGCACAGCGAAGTAATCGACCCACGGAGCAGTCAGCCAGCGCCACTGGTCCTCAATTACCCGTACGGAGTTGTGGTGAATCAGGACGGAAAGCGGTTCGTAGATGAAGGTGCTGGACTCGTGCATGACACGTGGGAGCATCTTTCCAGAACCATACATTTTGACACACCGGGCCGCTTAGCCTGGGCAATTTGTGATTCCAGATTTTTTCAATTGGAGGACCATGAGGCAGCTATCCGCTCCGATATGCCGCCGGTGACAGCGGACACGATTTCTGGTCTGGCGGCACAGATGGGGATGCCGGAACAAGCGCTTCTGAACACAATCTTAAACTACAATGCAGCCTGTAACGCAAACATGTCTGGCTTTACGGCGGGCCGGCTTGACAATCTCGCCACTACCTCAGGCTTGCGACCATCGAAATCGAACTGGGCTAGGCCGCTCGACGCTCCGCCGTATACCGCATTCCCCTTAGCCGCGGCCATTGTCTACACTTTCGGCGGCATTGCGACTGATGTGGAAGCGCGCGTTCTTGGCCAGAGAGGCATCATTCCTAATCTATATGCTGCAGGTGAGATTACTGGCCATTTCTACGAGAAGGCTCCAAATGCAGTGGCCGTTATGCGGGCACTCGTCTTTGGACGTATTGCTGGCCTCCATGCCATAAGCTCCCGTTAGACAGAGAGAAGTGTACCGTTGGGTTAGTAGGGTTAGTAGGGTTGAAGGGTTAGGTATTGGCTATCTAAGCTATTCTGCTCATGTTATTTTACAGTGGTAGTTTTTAAGTTATGAGAAATAAGAGATAATACTTTGATAGCAATACACACTGGTCTGTGCCCGTGGAGAGGCGTCAAAGACCTAGCCGCTAGGCGCCGGGCCTTTTTGCAGGGAAAGAGACACCCCAGCTCTAGTCTGCCAGTACCGTTTAGCAGAGTCGTCGCGAGCGCCGTGACATAGCTAAGGTTGACAAGTGTTGATATTGATTACACTTCCGCTACTGCATATCTACAAGTAGAGGGAAAGTAATCATGTAATCACCTCTAGAAATCTGGAGGCAATGCAGCTTCCCATTCTCTATAGGTCGCGGCATCTTTCCAGTACAGAGTGAAGACTATGTTGCGATACCCAGTGGAGTCTGTAAAGCTCGATCGTACATGGTGATGAGGCCCTGATTTGGTGTGAAAGGCTCAGCGAATCGTGTCAATCACTTCTGTTGGGTCAGTTGGGGGAGGATATTGGATGCCGAGATCGATTGTGACGATGGCTGTTGTTTCTTTAGTGTACGGAGTGTGACGCTTGTTGGGGGCCTCTGAAGCAACGAGGATAATGGAGCGGTTGCGTGCGATTGACTTTGAGGTAGTTTTGGATGGCAGGCTCCAAACAGGGCCTCTCCTGCGCATTGTTGAAGTATTAATACAACTGTCAACCACCAAATAGAATTTTTCGTCACATTGGAAACAAATTGAAATGGTAGAACATACCTCAGGACAGTCATGTTCAACTTTCTGATACTGGCCAGTAGGCGAGACGGTTGTTACTGGTGTTGAGATATTGGAAGCAGAACACAAATAAAGCTTAGAATAATTGAATCAGGATACAGAAATGCGTTCACCACTCCAGATAAGTAATGCCATGTCCTGCTATTGAGTTACCATTGCGCTAAGTTAGACGTTGATGCCGCGCCGAAAGCCGAATGGTTTCTCCAGGGGGTTACAGTGTCTCGCTTGGCGCTGTTGACGCTGTTGACGCCGGGAGCCAGGTGGGTTTTGGGCGAGGTCAGGTCTAGACAAAAAGCTAGTTATCGCAGGAAGTTTTAGTGCTCAACCTTGACGGTGGTGCTGAAGATAGCGCGGCTCTTGACGCTAAAGACGCTGAGCGTCGTCGCATTGCCAAATAATTTTATGTACCCGCGGGCACAGATCCCGCGGGTAACCACTTTTTCAATGGCTAAACTTTCTACCGTTATTGCAGGCTTTGAAGCATTACCTCCATGGATATAAAAACTCTAGTTTTACATGAACACATACAACAGCTATCAGTAAACCGCAGATTAAATCATTACGCGAAGTCAATATGAATGCCATCCCTACAGCGAACTCTTCCAACGACAAACAAGAGAAGGTCCGCATCTACGTCGTCCAGCGATGTCCCCGTCTCTTGGACCTCGAACACGGCATACAAACTGCAATTGAAGAGATCGCAACAGCAGCAAAGGCCGGAGCCAATCTCGTTGCTTTTCCCGAAACATGGCTGACTGGATATCCCGCGTGGGTATTCGGCATGGCCAAATGGAACGACCCCGAGGCGCGAAGCTGGTATAAAAGACTCGTCGAAGCTAGTCCGACAGCTTCAAGTTCTCACATCAATCGAATCAGGGATGCTGCCAAGGAGAATAACATTGAAGTCGTTCTTGGTTTCAACGAAAGAGGTCGAGAAAGTGGTGGGACCATCTACAACAGTGTCGCCATGATTGGACGAGATGGTTCTCTGCGTGGCCTCCATCGCAAGCTTACTCCAACGCATGCTGAGAGACTTGTCTGGGCAAATGGCGATGCGCAAGGTCTTGTAGCGTACGATACTAGCGTTGGAAGAATTGGTGCGGCGGTTTGTTGGGAACACTTCCATCCTCTCATTCGACACGCTCTACACAGGGAAGATGAACAGATCCATATCGCCCTATGGCCAGATATGCCTTCAGCGCATCAAATCGCTTCTCGACAATATGCTTTCGAAGGGCGATGCTTTGTTGTCGCCGCCGCTTCGTATCTGGACAAAGAGTCTGTGCCAGCTGAGTTGTTGGATGCTTATGTCAAAGGTGCTGGGTCAACAGATCTCTTCACAGGCGGCTCAAGTGTGATTGGACCGGATGGGGAGTACATTGCCGGTCCGGTATACGGTCCTGAGCCCCTGGTTGTTGATATCGATATCGGGCAGACAATTGCTTATAAGCATGACCTTGATGTAGCGGGTCATTATGGCAGACCAGATGTCTTTGAACTGTTAGTGAACAGAGAGAGTGATCGAAGATGAAGTAGCTATATAGACCTCAGAATAGAGCTAGGTTCCATCCGCGATGCTTGGAGACATCTTGCCATGCGATTGCCCTTGGTCCATTGACCTCCCAAATCTCATCAAGAACATCAATACATGCATCGACATTCTTAAACCTTCTCCGCTCATTCATTGCTGCCAATCTGTTCCGAATAACGCTGGCTTGCCTTGAATTCTCAGCTCTGCTACCAGCGATGAAAAGAGGAAAGAGTAAAGAGCACTCGGCGAATGCGCCTTGGGGTATTCTGTTTGACAGCGTTGAAATAACCTCAATGTGCGTCGAAATCTCTACAGGTACTATGTCTGTGACAATTTGTTGCGGGAAACGTTTGAGCAGAACCGATTCGAGGTATATGAATGCCGCGCTGCGGTACGTTTCACTCAACAACGCGAGAGGCTCGTCGCTCGTGACACCGGCTTTGCACTTCCACTCCGCAAGACCATTCGCAATTTCGCATGCCTTTTGTAGCATGTCTTCGTTAGACTCTGTTGTGCCGAGAACACTTATCTCGGATAAGTAGAAGATGATCCTCGGCGCATAAGCGCAATAAGGATCTGCCAACGCGTCATCGCTCGACATCTAGTAATCACCAATTAACAATGGCTTCCGATCAAGGGATATGCTCGTCAAACTATCGTGATATGCAAAGAAGCGAAGGAGCCATTTTGCTTCAAAGCTCAAGTTTCTCGAAGCCCGTATTGAGTCGAGACATGCTGCAGCACCGGCGACGTGACATGTCCAGCCAACGCTCGTTCCATCTGATATGGTCTCCAATGCGCACATGACCATTGCGACGGCCAGGCGCATTTCGCTTGTGAGGCTGTTGTCTTGGTCGAGGGAGCTCCTGAACGCTGCCAACACTCGACCACGGTGTTGGAGGGATATGTCGTTGAAGTCTGGGTTGTACATTGCGAGATGTGTTGATGACAGTGCAGTTATGGCGTCCAAGAGAACTGGACAGTCGAACGCCATGGGCAGTAGTACCGATATGAAGCAATTATTCTCTGTGTTGGTAGATAGCATTTGTGCCAGAGTCGTCGTGTAGTATCGCAACATATCCCGACGACTTGTGCTCCGATCTGTTGAATGCCCATCATCCGGGCGGACCACATCTACGGGTAGGTTGATGCATGTCTGGCTACCACCAAACCCTTGTGCAGGCGGTGACTTTCTGACCCTCCGAGGTGCCTGATACTCGCATATGAGATTGAGTCGAGTACAGTCCCCACAGACAGGCATCCTCGTGTCACACTTCTTCCTGCGCTGCCGACACGTCAAGCATCCATGCTGCTGTCGCGTAAAAGGTTTCTTAGTGCGCTTTTTCGTTGGCAGCGAGGAGGGCGAGTCTAGACTGCTGGTGGGTAACGGGGGGGTGGCCATGACTGCAGGTGATCGCGTTTGAGGTGAGATGGAAAGGGGAGAAGACACGATGAGTGGAACGTGAATCAGCTCCTGGCTATGGATACGCAATATCCGCTAACACTGTACGGAGACGTCAAGTTCATTACTGCCGGGGGCCCGGATACCCCGCACTTTTACGATGAACTCAATCACTTAGCTATCATCGGGGAATCGTTAGTGTCTAGGTTGACAGATTCATTACCCACTCTCCAGGCAAAGTCGGGCGAATTGGCGCACTAGAATTTCTGTCGTCCTTTGCTGGCAACTATCATAGTTATCGCACCAAAACCCTGGAGATAAGCTTTCAGGCCACTCTTATCGTTCTTGGCGCCCTTGACGCCGAAGCTTACAATCCCGGCGTAACGTTATCTAGAGCTAGCAGTGCGACAACGTCCGGGGCCATCATTCTTATCACGACCCTCAAATTGGCATTTGCATATATTCAATATGTCAACGGTTGGGAAGATGCATATATAGATGTTCCTCAATCCACATTGTCCTGTCAGTACCATGTCACGAACCCTGTTACACCAGCAGACAGATCCCTGGCAGTCCTCACTGCTCTTTTACCGTTTACTCAACTTTCCTTTACGACTGGAAGTTACCTTGTTAGCCATGAAAGGCGACTCTCACGACACAATGGCTCCCTCGGGCATCGGCTCCGTCGTCTCGTGTGAGCCTTCACCAGACTACAAACCTCAGAACGAAAATGCAGACTATCAACAAACCCACCTGAGAAAGCGCTTCACGCTATTATCCACAATCGCATTCGGCTTCACAACTATGAACTCCTGGGTTGCCCTTGCTTACGGTCTCGCTGTCCCTCTCTCATGTGGCGCCGGATCAACTCTAATCTACGGCCTTCTCGTCGGCGGCATTATCATGACCATCCTCGCAGCAGGGTACGCAGAACTTGCGTCTGCCTTTCCATCTGCAGGTGGCCAGTACCATATAGTGTACATGACGTTCCCAGTTTCAACCCGTCGCTTCGCTGCCTTCTTTACGGGATGGATGTCAATTCTGTACACTATAGGGGCTACAGCGTCTTGCAGCTTCTTCATCGCACAGTCGATATTGAACCTGGTTACATTGTGGAATGAGACGTATGTCGCTCAGAGCTGGCATGTATATCTTGTCCATATCTGCCTATTTACTATTGCTTTCTCAATCGCATCGCGATACCCAGCTGCCATTGGGTGTGTCGGTGTTTCAGTGCTCTGGCTATCAATCATTGGCTTCATCGCATCGCTTGCAACACTACTGGCCGTGCAAGAAGTCAAGCAGCCCAGTAAATTCGTCTTTACGGAATTCACAAACGTTTCTGGGTGGACTGATAGTTGGGCGGCTATGATCGGTCTCGCAAGTTGTCTCTGGGCCTATTTCGGTATTGACGCTCCGAGTCATCACTCGGAAGAGGTCGACAACCCAAGCCGAAAAATCCCCATCGCCATCATGGCAACTATCATACTTGGGATCATCACTGTGATTACTTGGAACATTGGTTTAATGTATGTCATCAAAGACATTCAGGGACTCATCGCTTCAGGTGCGCCTATCATGGAAGTCTATAATCAGGCTCTGGGCTCGAAGACTGCAACAACGATCTGGGCGGTCTATTACATCCTTGTCTTCTATCATATCATTCTCAACCTTTTCGTCTTCTCATCTCGGATTCTGTGGTCATTTGCACGAGACGGTGGTGTTCCTTATTCATCCTATATCTCTCGCCTCAGATGGTCAAACCCAGTCCGCGCAACAGCTATTATGCTCTTCCTCCAGATCATCATCGGTATTCTCTATATCGCTTCGAAAACAGCCTACGGCAGCTTCATCAACCTGACTCTGTTCGCACTTAATATCACTGTTGTATTGCCGCAAACTGTCTTATTATTTACTGGCCGCGATTCACTACCAAGGCGGGCTTTCTCGCTGGGCAGATATGGATATCTTGTCAATGCGCTGGCAACCGTCTTCATGCTTTTTTTTAGTGACGTGTTTGCATTCCCGGTCGCTCGTCCTGTCGCCGGAAGTTCTATGAATTATCTTGTTGTTATTTTCGCACTTAGTTTAATCTTCATCGTCTCATCTTGGCTTTTGGGTCTTTCCAAATGAATCACGGGACCATCAGAGGGAACTGTACATATTTGAAAAGACGTATAACAACGACAATAAAAGCATTTGACTCTTATCTTGGTGGACATGAGCTACTCACTACGTTAACCACTATTAGGTAAGGACTTTAAATCGTGTATGTTGCGACCTTGTTACAGCTGTTCCTTGATGGCTTACCTGAGCCCTTAGCGCAGACTTTTGATCGACACCGGTCCAATCATACTCTAGGGTATTCTGAACTCCACCGTTGGAATTTCAGACAAATCCCTCAGGTTGGTGTTCTGACATTTTGATTGTCAGCAACTAGTGTAGATGTAGACTAGAATGGGAAATTTGATTCGACAATTCATTTCGGTTATGCAGTCTGACAAGCTCTATTATTAGATGTCAGAAATGGACAGGGAAATGCTCAATCATTTCTCCTCTTCTGCTAAATTAGAATGTCAACTTCCTTCCACACTGCCAAGTCATCCACATCGCCCATTTACTCAAAATGGATCAAAACTGGAAGCCCTTCATGAAGTCCACAGCCGATGATTGGAGCAGGATACCTGACCCTATTCAACGAAAGCGGATTCAGAACAGGCTATCTCAAAGGGCGAGACGTACGTACATCAATCAACGCAGGCTTATTGGAGAAGTCAAACTAATGGTGAACCAAGGCATGAGAGAAAAGAAAGCGATAACGGGATGTGCCAGTGAAACGATAGACGTGGCCGGCTCTTCTACAGAAGATAACAGTGACCCCAATCAATTGGAAACATCACCTGATGACTCAAGCACGGCTGTAGTGGAAACTTCCCACCCAGAACTATTTGATACACAACTCCCACACAGCCCATTGGCAGATAGTCACTTCATCGTTCTTACAGACATGACCGCATGCGCCGCTCTAGCTGTCATCGCCCAATGTCTTGACCTTGACTGCCAATCAAGACCAGGCTTTCATATAAAAGCCTTAGTTACAAATCTCCCCTCAGCTATAGCGCCAACCCAGCTACAGACCATTGTCCCGCACAAATCGTACCTGGATATGTTGCCGTGGGCTTCGTTACGGGATAAACTTCTCAAGTCTTTGTCGGTCATCAATGAAGAGGAGTTTATGGCTGATATGCGTAGTGGAAGCTTAAGGGCTTGGGGTAATGTGCCGTGGGATCCGATGGGATGGGAAGTTAGTGAGGAGTTTGCAAGACGCTGGTGGTTTTTGATAGATGGGGGGATTGTACGGACAAGTAATTTTTGGAGGGCACAGAGAGGAGAGAAGCCGTTATCTTTAATTGCGGAGTGTAACTAGGTGTTATAATTAATTCTTGTTTCTCTTTCCGTTGGGTTCCGTGACATGGGGACGTGCCTCACTGCATTCTGACGCGCGACTTGATTTCTGACAATCATACAACCTAAAGGTCAGATTGCTTCCATACATCCCCATGTAACTCACCACAGACCAAAACATATTTGCATATAAGTACCATCATCCCCCTCTTCAATTGAAAGAAGATCCTCAAATAGCCTAACTCAAGCACCATTCTCTTCCAACTTACAACCCACCAGATTCCCACCTACAACTCAGACGACACAGCCATGGGCGCTAATTTCACCCAACTATTCCCAGGAAGACCCACCTACACCGAAGACCACATACCTTCTTTGGATGGCAAAGTCTTCCTGGTCACCGGCGGAACCAATGGAGTCGGTCTCGAGCTAGTCAAGATACTCTATTCCAAGGGCGGCACAGTCTATCTCCCATGTCGCTCCGCAACCAAAGCAGCACAGACAATCAAGGACATTCAAGCTTCTCATCCTGGAAGTACGGGCCTTTTAAAGACTCTGCCTCTTGATCTCAATGACCTTAAATCGGTCGCAGCTTGTGCCTCTGCTTTCCTAGCACAGGAGAGTCGTCTGGATGTCCTGTGGAACAATGCGGGTATAAGCTACGTACCCCATAACGAACTCACCATCCAAGGGTACGAGCCCCAAATGGGAGTCAATTGTCTGGCACCCTTCCTTCTTACCAAGCTCTTGCTCCCCGTCTTAAAGCACACGGCCAGTATCTCGTCTGGGCCTTCGATTCGAGTTGTCTTCGTAGCTTCGGCAATGGTGGACATGTCAGCACCACCGGGAGGTATACCATTGGACGAGCTTCATCCCGGGAATCAATCCAAAGATCTCTCGCGGAACTACACTATTTCCAAAACTGGGAATTGGTTCATGGCGTCTGAGTTTGATCGTCGTATGCGAATAGACGGAATCGTGTTCGTTGCTCAGAATCCTGGGAATCTAATAACCAACATTTGGGACCGTGTTCCATGGCTGATCAAGGCACCTGTTAGGATCCTACTGCATCCACCTAAATATGGTGCCTATGCGGAGCTTTGGGCAGGACTTAGCACAGAGATCAAGCTCAATGACGGTGGCCGGTATGGGGTGCCGTGGGGAAAATGGCATCCGAGTCCCAGAAAGGATCTTTTGGACAGTTTGAAGACCAAGGAGGATGGGGGCACCGGTATTGCACCTGCTTTTTGGGAATGGTGTAATAAGGAAACAGAGAAGTTCGTCCAAGGCTCTCGTTAGTTATGCCAGAGTGGCTAGATGTCTTGCCAAAGACTACTTGGATTCTGAATAATTAATGAGGTTCTTTTATCCTGAGTAAGTCAGGTAAACGCAAGAATTGTTTTTAACAAAAGCAAGTCGAGGAAGTCAATTGATCTTACAATGTGTGAAGATACTATGAGGAGCTATCAATAGGCGTCTTAGCGAAACTAGAAAACTCCTTGGAATGAACAAGGGCAATCGATATCTGATGTTTAAGAAGTCAGTCTCCCACAAAAGTGGTGCGATCAATCGCAAGTATGAATCATCCTTGGCAAGGCCGGTGTAACATACAGAGAAGTAAGCACTTATCTACAGGCGGATACTGAAACGCCAAGATTTCCAATAATGCCTCAAAATGTTACTGTGAGTATCAGTACTATACACCGCTACTTTGTTCGTGTTTTTGATTCTAATAAGATGTTCTATTTGGTCTTTTCATAACGTACCGGAGCCTATCAGACTATACTTCCTGCTCAGTCGCATCTTTAGAGTTGTTGCTAAGTGATAAGAGCGAATTTCTCAGTATGGCGATCGATAACGGGCCATTCGAACGAAATATCAGAGCCTGTGTGGCGCGGTATGACTTAACTGTAATCGATGTATCCCCGACGAAAACCAACCTGACTATAATGTCGCTGTTCCCTACAGCGGGCCGAAGTCGCTCGGTCCGCATATCGACTACAGAGGGATGATGTCAGGCCCTTGGTTATGTGGTGTGATGAGAAACCATGAGATTCTTCACACGATGCGTGAAGACCCGTCATGGCAGTCCAAACCACGTGGCTGCCGGCTGCGCATTGGCTTGGTTGAACAAGAAACTGCCCACGATGGTGACGGTGATGATGATGATGAAGATGAGGGTGCAGACGAGGGTGCAGACGAGGGTGATTGGGTAACCTGGGAGAACCGGACAATCGATGGCAAAATCAGGAAGAGGGCGGATCTAACGTCAGTTGACCCATGCGTGTGTCTGGATGACAATGGAGTTGGCACAGCATATTTGCTAAGCTTGGGATTGCTGATCAAGACGCTTGCCGACGGCCGTGTGGTTCAGGTGACGGTGGAAGAAAACACAAAGAGGACCCGGGTGCGAATGCCCCCACCGACACATCGCGACAATTTTATTACGCTTGCCAAGGTGTTCAGCCTCATTGCTATAGCCCTGGAACGTATTGACTTCCTCGCCGTCCACGAAGAGATGGAACAAGTACTTGAACAAGTCAATTCGACGATTCAGAACGAGCTCTTGTGGAGTGTGTCGGCCATGACCAACGACACCGAATTGCAGATCGCGGCGCCAGTGCTGCCATTCCTACCGCTCGATCAGTTGTGTGGAGATGGTCAGAGTCTCACTCTAGAACAGTTGCAGCGCTTAGTTTCCCGAGCCGGGCCGTATTATGCCGTAGCTCCAAGGGACCAGTTCCATCGAGGCTCATGCGGTTGCTTGTTTCCTGGTGCGACAAGCGAAGGCTCGGAGGTGCCAGAAGCCAAGATAATTCCTCCCAGGTTTTATGACGCCCATCTAAGGAATGAGAAAAACCTGAAAGACAAGATCGTGGCCATGTCTGCGAATGGCCCTCCCGACAGCTATGTAGCACTGTCGTACCCTTGGAGCCAATACGGCTCTAACGATTTGGAAAGGATCATCGCAACAGCTCATGGAGTGTTGAAGCACCGGTACTTCTGGGTCGATCGGTAGTGTATAGACCAGGACAGCTATGAGGATAAGGAACGAGAAGTGCCAAAGATGAAGGACTACTACTCCAACGCTGAGTGCACCTTGGTTCTTCCTGGAGTGGCATTTCCTATCGAATTCGCCCAACCAAAGGCTGTGGGCGCCAAGGTTCAGCTATATAATGCGGATTTGGTCCAGAAGGTCAGGCAGATCTGGGAGAAGTGCCAATGGAAGCAGCGCTGTTGGACATTACAGGAAACCGTAATGAGCCAAGAATGCATCTTCTGGAGTGGCCATGACAAGGCTCCTTTCATCGATTGTTCGCAGCTCATCGGCATACTATACAGTTCACCATTCGGCAACCAATACATAAACGCTCTACCCTACTCAGCATTTGATGTTGGCTATATAGCCAAGTCATCATTGGTCGGCAATTCATTATCAATTTCCGACTCAACGAATGAATCCATCTACCAAAGATCAATTGTCAGATGCTCCAGCCATGGAACAATGCTTGATGCGAACGCCTGCAGGCGCCCCATGGCAGCCCTTCTGCACAAACTACGTGGTCGAGAAGCCACACTGGAGCTGGATGAGTATTACGGTATTTTCTCTATGGCATTAGGACAGCTTCCTGTGGTGGATTATAAAATTGACATCTCCACACTTCTAGCAAGGATGGTGAACTGCGGTGCTTTGGGGGCGAATGTCCTCTTGACAAGCACCGAGCGAGGCTCTGTTATGAGTGCCACTAAGAGTAGTTGGATGCCTCGCAGATGCATCCAGCGGGAGCATTCACTTATGGGTGCAGAAGTCAGCGCGTTGCAGCCGAGCATTTCACATGATGCAATGATCATTGAGGGATACTCCGTCGAAATGAGAAACGAGAATGACACCGACGATCACTTTGCTGCAGGTGCCCAGATAGACATGGTACACTTGCGCCTGCCTAACGTAAACCTTGGAGAGAGGCTGATGGAATTGGACATAAATGCTATGTTAACTCGTACCTTGAAGAGGGCTAGGAACTACATTCTACTAGCACCGGATGACTGGCGAAATGGGAGGTTTACAAGTGGGTTGTTACTCTTATCAACTGAAGAACAGAGCCCTGGAGTGCATTGTCTAGTGGATGCTGCGGTTCTAGATAACCTGACAATCAGACAGTATCTGCGAAACTATAATATAGGACCGGGTGGAGTATTTTATCTCGTTTAGTTATACTTTTTTCGACATACCATTCTAGCTCATAGTCTATCGTGTTCAATCTAACCGTTCACACAGCTCAATATCGTATTGGACTTAATGAATTGCGCTATCTTATTAGGACGAAGCGAAAGGCTTCTCCCCTGACTACCCAGTAACTCTATGTTGGGCAGTAACAGTCGCCATCGCAGCAAGGGTTCTCAACATAGTTAACCGTGAGCTGCCCGTTGTCAACGTTGTTGCCTTCTTCAGTAGGAATACTACCACACTGAGTACAACCATGATCGAGAATGCCCTGGATCAATTCGACGGCCCGATCCGTGTTGCCGCTAGCGCCGCTTTGGAAGAAGGCGCAGATAGATCCCCATTGGCCCCCAGAGCAGGCAATTTGAACTGTGTTTCGTCAGCCGTTGGATCTTCGGTATATTTGACATGATACGTACCGCCCTCTGACCAATGGTGATCTCCTTGTCCGCGGGCCTGGAGTTGTTTCGCTTTGGTGAGGACATTGTTCAAGCTCGCGCTGTTGATGTTGCACCAGCCTGATCCTCGGCAATTGATGCCGAGTGCTGAGGCGGCAGAGAGAAGGGTGGCGAGAGTGAGGAATTTATACATTGTTATGTAATGTTGGGCTTTAGAAGAAGTATAGAGAGGTAGTGATCAAGTTGTGTAAGGAAGTGCTTGTGTAGGATGATGAAGGGATCTGGTAATCATGAGAAGGGAGGGACAAGGTGCTTTTTAAGCAATTCACGGAGCTATAGAGCGCCACTCAAGTCAAGATAGGTGCCCATTTTCGCCCTTGTTGTCTACAAGGTTGGGGCGAACAATAGAAGGACAGTTCCACCCCAGATGTTGACGTCTTCATGACCCGAAAGACAACTACTCAGTCCGTCGGCCGACCTCAACCAAAGTTCCATTCTTGAATTGGTAATGATGAGATACAGTAAATTACAATGACGATTTTGTTTGATGTACCAAGGCCTCGGGGACCTGCCAAGAAGAGGAACTCGTAAGTTGACGTTGCGTCCAAATCAAGGATTGCTCCTCCTGTAATGCCGATCAAGTATCTTTGATAGGTCGATGACAACCATGTCTCTAAACGGGCATGTACCAAGGCTAACCAAGTGGAGTTCTCTTGATCGGCAGTGTGGGTAAACAGGTACGCCAAGCTCAGCTGCCAAGACAGTGGCTGTATACCGTCTCTAGGTATCCGTAGACAGACTCAAATTATATCTTCATCATACTTTGTTTTACTACTGTGACTCCAGTAATTATAAAATATCAGATATCTGGAACTTTACCTCAGTCAACGAACACTTGCAAATCTTTCACACTTACTTTACCTTTACCACCACCTTTAAGCAATAATTTAAGCTTCTATCCTACTTACACATCTCTCAAAATGCATTACTCCATTCTCACTACCCTTTCCGCTTTTGTCACCATGACATCCGCTCTCGGAATCAACTGTCGCGGATCAGGATTCTGTTCTGGTGGTGCCGGCAACCTCATCAACCTGAAGGCAATTGTCGACAACATTCAACCACGAGACCGTCACTATGAGACAGGCCAGCAAGTCGCTTGTACTGGTGACACCTGTGCTTTCTTCCAGAGCGGCGCAACCGGTACCGCTGATGATGTGTCTTGGGCTCTACAGGCCCTTCTTGACCACGGCTGTAAGAAGTGTGGCTCTGTTCCCATGCAGGATGGCAACAACGTCGATGATGGGCAGTTGACGGTCAACTTTGTCAGCGACCCTAGTTGCCAGGGTGCTTGTTAACTCTTTGGCTTGGGAGATTATGGAATCAATCGATGTAACTTGACAACAAGGATAAGGGGGGACAGATGTGACGAGGTTTGGAACAAATTTAACACTGTATGAAAAACCATGGAAGTCTAGGATAAACAAACAATATTTTATTATGAGTCATTTTTGGCGTTGTATTTTTGTAGTCTTTGTCTTTATTTGTGACTTGGTGACATATATCTCTGTATCAAACAATCGAGGATACCTTCTGTGTCCAGTCACATTGTATTCTGTTTATTGGGCCGTAGGTGGATCGGGTCATCGGGAGCCCTACAAGGCTCAGAGCCGAGAGCCAGCCCACCCATACAACTCAAAGTTGTGCTGTCACTTACCAATTCTACTTCGAAGATCAACGCTTTTGAGACCTAGATGGATAGTCTCATTCTACTAGGTGAGTGGATCTTAAAGAGGCATACCCGGATAGGCATCAAGATTCGATGGTAGTAGCTATGCTAGGAAGGCATACCAGGACGTTCTAAGGGGACCAATCAGGTGGAGAAGTAGAGTCGGCCGTCCCTTGCCCCAGACCCGTACGCCGCTTACAGGTGGAGACGGCGCTTGAAACAAATGTCGTCATCCAACCAGGCTGTCCCTTTAACATACAGCAACTTCGCCATTTCAATAACTTCATCTTACGCCAAGAATATTGAGAACTTCAGCTCCTCGCATGGTTATTGTCGATCACGGTAGCCTGGCCCTGATTTGACGTCATGTCGAGCCAGGACGCATATTGTACTCAGCTGAAGTCCCCGAAAGGGGCATTTCGTATAGCCGGCATATACGAAAAGGACTTTGATGAGGTTTTTTCCAAGGAACTATCGGTGAATAGAGAGCGTCTTACAGAGTCACGCTCGGCACGGCCATTCGGTGTGAAGATCGGCGGCAAGACTCCAGTCATGTCTGATAACAACGCTGTATCTCCTGCCCTTTACGGCGCCAAGTAGTTCAGAGTAAGGCTGACTGGTTTGAAGATCGTCATACTTTCATGACAGTTCTGCCAATGGTCCGATATCTAGAAACAGTTGGAAATCGATTACGTATCTCCTTGTACAATGTAGGTTGAGTGAATAGTCCTAAGCTTCGGGTACAGGTCAGCCTATTCATCGTAACAACGGAACAAAGGCATGAGCAGTCCATAACCCATCAACAGGTGGGTATAAGTACTTGCCAGCTGCCGTGTCAGAGTGTGTGTCTGTCCCTGATCCCAACACACTCCACCTTTCTATCGATCAGATTCATCAATTCAATCAAACCTCAATATGCAGTTCTCAGCATCAGTCCTCCTCTTCGCCTCTACCGTTGCCGGTTTGGGCACCAACTGTCGTGGCAGCGGCTTCTGCGACCTCACCTTCGGTTCTAGCATCAAGGATATCCAGGATCAGATTGGCATTCTCGTTGCCGATGGCCAAGGCGATAGACACTTTGACACCGGCGGTAAGACTTTCCTTATCATCTTAATCAGGCGATGGCGCTGATGCTTAACTATCTAGCTCAAATTGCTTGTACCCAAGGCAACTCGGGTAGTATCTGTGCTTTCTACCAGAGTGGTGCCTCCGGGTCAGCGAGAGACGCGTTTGGTCACATCCAGCAGATTATTGACCACGGTTGTTCACTTTGCGGCAGTGTTCCGACACAGGAAGGAAACAATGTGGACAATGGGCAGCTAACAGTTAACTTTGTTAGTGACCCATGCTGTGAGGGTAACTGTCATTGTTAGATCTTTTCATCTATATAGATAGCAAGGAAACATTTCCTTAGAATATTACTACTATGAGACTAAACAAACCGTTCCTTTCTGACATACCTCGATGAAAAAGATTACACAATATAGAGAAGCACCCTGTTTAGCGTCTCAGAAGAGATTCTGCGGCCCCCATATTAGCACTTTGAACTGATCTTACAACCCAATTGTCGGATTCAACATCTTTCGTCGCTCCCCATTTCCTTTCCATTACCTCTGGTCGTTTTCTGCCCATCTCTAGCACACTGCCATCAAACGCATGATCATGGCGGATGTTCCAGGCGATAGTAAACAGTTCACTATTACACAGAATTCCAGCCATAGAGAGTAAACCTTCAGGCTCCTCAGTCATGATTGATGGGTTGCGTTGAAGGTGAATATACATGGCAACGACAGAGCAAAGTATAACCATCAGAAATACAATGATGATATATGCTACCCAGGGGACGACAAATAGTCGCGTCGTGGGGATCAGAGCCGTCCCGGTACCTGTCTCTGGCTCTGGGAGTGAATCGAAGCCATGAATTGCAACTGCGTTCAAATAGATAGCAGTAAAGACCTTTGACGCTGCATCCATTAAGGCATCAGATGCAAGCGGCTTGTACGGCTGCAACTGCTGAGCATAGTACAATATCAGGCTACCCATGTCCGAAGTTGACCACTTAGCCTGGGGATTGAAAGACACCGGTCCCAGGATGTCCTGCTCAAAGACCCTCCACAGCTTTGGTCGTCCGGTATCCGCCTCGCCCGTTTCGGTAAAGGAGCCGATTAATGGGGCACTACTAGATGGCGTAACTGTTAATGTTCCTGCAACCTGGCGATATCCTGTTGCACAGGAGATGACACTCAAGTCCTTCAGATTGTTGGATGCTGAAGATGAATATGTAGCTGCTGTAAATACCAAGCGACTATAATGCGCCTTGGAAGAACAATCAATCTCCGACCTCGTTTTGAAGTAGGTACTTTGCGAGCTGTTAACTCCAAAGTTCTCCTTGATGTTGCACCCTCTGTCATTTCCTGATATCTCGACTAAGTTGCCATCAGATGTGACGGTATAATCCTTGACTAACACGCAGTCGAGGTAAGCCGAGTATGCTGTAGTGTTTGCAGAAATATCTGCTCCTCTAACAAGACTTGACTTGAGATAGAACGGGCGAAACGCACGCTCATCATCTGTCCAGGCAATCCCGTTTCCCTGGTATATCAACGTCGCCGCAACGGTATCTAGGACAGGCCGCCAATCGAGGGTTGCGTTGATGTTGTTGTTATTGAAGACCTCATTGTACACGATTGGGGATGTTTTGGTCATTCTCACGATTTCTGGTGCAAATAGCCGAGCAGCAAAAGGTGCGATAGCGTATGTGAGTAACACAGACATTAAAGTCGTTGCTCCAACCATGTAATGCGATCTCCGAAAGGCCCCCCACCAACGCCAAATGCTGGCGACCACGCGATAGTCGAGCATGATTGATGATCCCGGTTCAGAACCGCCTTCCTTGCGTAGTTCGACGTAGGGTTGGCGCTCTGCAATAGCGCCAGCCATCCATGCCCAGTATGCACCGAAAAGCGAAAAGACGAAACTGGGCAATGTTGTCCAGAGCAGACCCAGATCCCATGAAATGCTGAGGATTTGTGAGTTGCCCGAGGCGCTAGGCGAGCTTGCATTGCGAGACGGAATTGTGACAAAACCATCATTGGTTGATGACACGATTGTGAGGGAAATGACGGTTGTAACGAGGGCTAGATTGAGGAATGTGAAGATGAGGAGTGATGGCCATCGTAAGCAACTACTGAGCCACCCGTATGGTGATTGAGCGACTGGGTTTGGGTGTTTCCCAGTCATAATGAATTGACGATAAGAGCAGATTTCGTAGATCAGCAAACGAACGGGCCAAAATCTTCAATTTTTTGTCCCCGGCCATCCTTAGCATATTTGTACAGCATCCTGGCCAGGTCCCAAGTTGAGCTCCGGATTGTCGCGGGTTTCCTGACCAGGGCTCCACAGCATTGCGGGCTTGCTGGACGCCAGTAATGAAAGGTGAATGGAACTTGCCGAGACTAGTGGCGCGCCGTCGCGTTGGACGCCTTCCTTCGCACAACCCAAGGCTGTTTTTGGCAGAATACCCATTTATCTTGCCCTCGTGACCTTGGCTGCCCTCAGCTGAATGTGTCGAGACTGTGAGCCACAAAGCCACACCGTTCGTAGGGTTAGCTCGGCGCTTCACTTAGGTCATTATGATCCTAAACTATTGACACCTGGCCTATCAATGCCTTCCACGCTTCTCAAGCCACAAAGGACTTGGGAAATTTGGTTATATTCTGTTGAATGATGGAGAGTCTGGATTGCGCCTCGCAAGGCACAATTATCAGCGCATTGCTTGGTTGTGGACAATAGTGGCGATGGTCCAAGTGCGGCCAACACTTCACTCTGTCGGAAGGACCTGTAACTCACCTACTTATATGACTAGAGCTGGTATTGTAATTCCAGGTGTAACAAGAAGCTTGCGATTCAGCTCAGATCCCCTATGCAAAAATGATTCGCGTCATCGCTGCCCTTATTATCTTCTTCAGCATTCCTATGTCCTATGCAGCCATTAACCCCAGTAATTGTGTAGGAAAGATTACGGAGTTTCCTAATTGCGACAAGGTCAATTCGATCGCTATAGAATGCAGCAATCTCAGCAAGCAAAAAACCATCGACTGCTTCTGCACGCAGGAGCTTCTGGATGCCTATGTGGCGTAAGTTTGTATGTCACTGTCTGAGTGTGAGGATACTGACAATGGTTTAGGTGTAAAGGCGAATTCAGGCAGTGCACCCTGGGGAATTCGTTTGATAGTTCGGTGGATGATGAAATCGCCAATTGGCAAGATGCATGCGGCCCCTATCTTTCGGACGATATCACAACTCCGACTGCCCCCGAAGCGACCAAAACGATAGACCGAGACAGGTGTCAGTCTATCGCAGAGAGTTGTGCTCAATCGAGTCAGTCTGTTACCTCCTGCTCTTCCGCCTTTTCGAACCCAACAGAAATCACCAGCTGTCGGTGTCAAGAGTCCATCGTTTCCCTTGCTTCAGTTTGTAAAATTGATGGGCCAAATTCTTGCGAGGGAAGCATCCCAATTACGTCCAACATCTGGGAGTTCCGAAACTGTGAAGCTGCCACTGATGTTTTGAAGACTACAAAGGTGGGCTGGGAGATGATCTGATATTACAATTGCTGACAAGTGAGTAGGAAAGCGGACCGATTACGAAGAAACCGGAAGACGTTCCGGACCAAGAGACGACTGCTACGTTTTCTTTTGGACCAGCTTCCACTGTTACCTCAACTACATCAGGCGTGACTGCGTCTGGAAGCTGTGCCCTAGATTTCACAAAAGGATTTCTGCTTTTTTTAACATTCATCTACGTTCTCTGATTGTAGTTCCAGCTAGCCATATCTAAGGTGTCATAATGAGCTTATTATAAAATCATTAAATTAAAGTAGTTAGATCGCAGGATGGCTTTTTGGACATACTGTCCATTGTTCAATAATTCTTATATAAGTTACCTATCTCGACTTAACCTCTTCATAGTACTCAGGATACGTCGTCTTATAGCCCAGGACGAACCGTCCCCAATACGCCGCTCCCCAGAGAAGCAATCGGCTGGCAACCTTCCCCAGCCACTCCCAAGGTAAGGGTACAGCCAATGGCGTATCCCCGTCATGAAGAAACACCATCAGCTGGAAGAAACTCGGCGCTCTGCCTGCCTCTCTACAATCATCCAAATAGCCGAAGAAATTTCTAAAGAACCGCTGCTCAGCTTCATAAGACTCCGGCGACAAATGGATGTCAACCACTAGGTCTTCCGTCTCGGAAGCGTTCTCGAAGCGATGATAGCGACCTGCTTTGATAGATGCCGTGCGTTGACCACCAGCCTCGTCGGAAAGAACAGCAAACGGTCCTTTACCAACACCACGATAGAAGTTGCCCTTGCCGGATTGGAGACGGAAGAATTCGTCCTGGTGGATGTGGTAATGGAAGGGCGGGGCAACAATAGACACGCCGTGTTCCTTTGTACTTGGGGGAATGCGATGTGTCATGATGTAGTCTGAGTTTGGTTTCGCAAAGGTAACGGAAGATCGACCGGAGTCGTAGGTGATGGGGTTGTTAGCTGTGTTGTTTGTGCGCGCTGGTTGCGCTGATCGTAGGAAGGAGAGCATGATGGATGGACCGCGAATTCTGTGCGGTAGCTGCGGTTTTTTGCAGATATTAATTGCGCCAATGCTGGCAGACTTGGGGTGATCTGTGAAACAAAGTTGGGAGTAAGTGCGGACTTGAGCTTTGGATCTGTTGGAGATCTGATCTGGGAGACTCTTACTAGTGTTGAGATTGTCTGTCGGGAAAGGCACTAGTTGCGGCCCGACAACTGCAATTTGACTCCATACATCCGCTGGGCGTCAATGAGAAGCTTTGGGTTAGAGAGTATTGAATGATGCTAACTGGCTTAGACATTCTGTCGATATGGGGAGACAATGGATCAATTAGCCTTCAATTAACCGCTTAGCTATTGCTACGGTAGTCTAGCCTTTTTGCTGTTAAGGGATGGATTAAACGCTAAGGTGAGCTGAAGTCGCTAGTACTCATCCGGCATGGTATGATCACGTTCTTAAGCGACAGATACCCTGTATCCGACATCATGGTATGTATTGACAGACACATAAATACATCTTGAGGCTTCTCCTTATACCATACACTCCCAGTTCGTCCACGGATAATCTTGTCCTAATTGCTTTCATGCATTCAATCATGACATCTCCATTATGGTCCTCCGTTCCTTGGGTAGACTCGGGTTCCTCTTGGCACAAGCACCGTGTGCCGTATATGACGAACGCAACGTACCTTCACACACTAGACGTTTGGGTACCAAAGACAGCTGAAGAGTCACCAATCCCAACAAACGATAGTATTCCTGACAAAAAAGATCCGTGGGTTGTTTATATCCATGGAGGTGCTTGGCGCGATCCTCTTGTCGACTCATCGACCTTTGAAGCTACTGCTCTGAAGTTGCTTCAAGACCAAGATACCCGAATTTCAGGAATCGTCTCTGTTAATTACCCACTGTCAAGCCACCCCAACCACCCCACACATCCCGCCCCACCGAAAGATCCCTCGGAGCCAATTGATGACGCCCGAACTGCAAAACATCCTGATCATATCATCTCCGTACTCTCGGCTATTGCATATCTTCAAGAAGGACTTGGTGTTGCCCATGACTATGTTCTGTCTGGACATAGTTGTGGCGCGTCATTGACTTTTCAGGCTGTAATGAACGCAGATCGATGGGCAATAGCTGGGTTGAATGATTGCTCTGTGCCGAAGATAAAGAAACCCTCCATTATTGTACCGTTGAACGGACTCTATGATCTGGCTGCTTTCATCAATAACCCCCCGGACCCCCACAAAGCTCTTCAGCCTCTTTATCTTGAATTTACGAAGAATGCCTTCGGAGACAATGCGGACGTATGGAAAGCTGCTTGCCCTACGGTTGTCTCTGACTGGATGACAGAGTGGCCCGAGGGAAAAGCCGTCTTCATTGCGCAAAGCAAGGGGGACACTTTAGTACCATACTCCCAACCCGAGCTCACGAGAGGTCATTTGCAACGTAACTCAAAATTAGAAATTATTGAGATGCCGGCAAGTGGTGATCACAATGATTTGTGGAAGCAAGCGGACGAGATTGTGGAGATCATGAAACAAGCAATTGATTATGCGACGAGAGTGTAGAAACGGTATTCATAGCAGCATTATTAAAAGGAACACCTATAGCGAAATGAATTCATTTCCCTTGATGAAGAATATTGTCTATGGCCGATATTCTTAACTACAAAAACGACTTTTATTCAGGTGACGTGTGGGTCAACATCGCGTGTTTGCTAGCCGTCATTGGCCAAGACAAGTACCGACGGAGGCTTATCTAAACGCTATCAGCATTTGCCGATCCTCTGAACTGTAACTCTAAATCTTGGACATGCGTAACATAGAAGGATCGCTCTCCACAGCGTGTATGATTCAGCTCGACTTGGCTCTCCACTTGGTTCGCCAGTCTCTGGCTCCAATTGGGGCACAACCCATGAGAATACTGATCTTTAGTTGCGGAAACTGTTATCCGACTTTGCCACAAGCAATCTAAGCCTCGTTTTGGTTCAGCCTGTTCCTTTGAGTCCGACATAGGAGGAGATCATCACCTATTCCATGGTCTACACCCTGATTGATATCATCCTTCGGCTCTTGGCAGACATTACATTGTTTGTGACATCACGGAATACTCTAGTTAGAAGCATCTGTAGATATATAAGTAACCGTATGGTTCTTACGATACTCGTCTTTCCACAAGCATCGCAACTGAGTCGCATCTGTCTTTCTTCCTAACACAACCGTTTCCCCACAACAATGAAGTTTCCAATTGCCAGTCTGTTCACTGTTCTTGCTGTCACCTCCAAGGTATCAGCTTGGTATGGTCAGTATACCCTCTCTCATAATAGCTCTATCGTCTCTGACCTGTGCAGTCCAATTCCTTAACGAGGACAACAAATGCGAAGTTGGAGGGCAGACAGAGTACCAGCTCCTTACAGGCGACAAGTTCGACTGCTACAACTTCGGTGCCAGTTACAATGGCATTGAGTGCGATCACTTCACGGAAGGTGGTTTTGACAAATTATGGGAATGCAAGGGCACATTCATCGCCAAGTCAGCTGAGCCCAAGCATGACACGGGCTCTGTCTGCAAGTTCTATGCCGCCAATGACTGCCAGGGTGTTGGGATCTCTGGGGAGGGCGGCTCGTGCATTCCTGCAAGCCAGTTAATTGGAGATGGGACCTCTGTTCCTCAACGTATTGCGTCTTTCAGATGTGTAAGTTGATTGCCCTAGTTGAGTCAACGTTTTTGCTAACATTCTGGGTCTTAGGAGAACACTGAGGATCCAGCTTAAGAAACATATTGGTACCAGCGAGGCGTATAGCAGGTGGAGCAGATAGAAGCCTAGTCACTAAGCCCCTTACAAATAAGTGCTTTGTTCGACTGGAGTAGTACTCATAGTGAATGTAACACTTTTCGTGCAATATGCATATATAATTCTTATTTGTACTGCGTCTTACGGACAATAGCTGTGCAGCTACCGCCAAATGAGGACTCCCATCAATTTGCTATGAAGCCCTGGCTATAATACTTCTTTCTTCTTTCTTTATCGACAGTAGGTCTCCCCAGAATATACAGATAAAAAACACAATGGCATCAGGTACTATGTGCAGCATTTATCTTGGGTTTCATAGCAGGAGAACGATAGAACAAAGGTGATATTGAAACGATGGAATTGGTCTAGTTACTTTGTACAAGGTGTTCAAAGTGCATTGTCGACTTAAATGGCCATACGAAACTTGAATAAGTCTCCCTTGAGAATTTCCTCCTTCTTCTCCACCAATTCCTCCATGTCCCATTGCACATTGACAAATCTTCCAGACAGCCAGTCCCGTCGCTCAGAACATAGCCAGACTATAGTGTCGGCGGGCAGCTCCGGCGAGTCAGTCAGATGAGGGTGCAATGCTTCAGGCAGGTTCAAAGCAAGCTCAGTCTTGACTCCACCCGGATGGATTGAGATGGAAATTACTCCTTGCTGCCGGTATTCGATGTCGATGAATTCGCTGATACGGCAGAGAGCCATCTTGCTCGCCTGGTACGCCGATGCTCCGGGAGTCACCATTTGGCTCCCACCACTGCTGACGTTGATGACTGTCTTGACGGTCGAGTTCAGAACCAAGGGGATGAAGTAGCGTGAAGAGAGGTAAGTTCCTTTGACGGTGACCTCCCAAGTCCACCACCAATCCTTGGGGTCAGACTCAATGATGGGCTTCCATTCCTCAAGGTTCCCGGCGTTGTTGATCAAGATGTCGAGGCTACCGCCGAGGATGTCTTTGGCGGTTTCCGCAGCAGCCTTCACTGACTCTTCAGATGTGATATCCAACTTGATACTGTAGACCAGAGGCTCGGGTCTGTTGGCAGCTTTAGCGGCTTCTTTGACTGCCACTTCAACGTGCGACATGTCAGAACGAGCGGCGAGCAAAATCTTGGAGCATCCTCCCATGGCAAACCGAACTGCGGCCGTCTTTCCAATTCCTTTCGATGCGCCTGTAACCAAGACCGACTTTCCAGTAAGGTCACCTTTTGTTGGGTCGATGTAAGGATACGTATCCTGACGGTTTGCAACGTAAGTAACGCATTTAAGCCAATTTCTTCCGTCAAACACAGGATCGTCTGCCAGGTTTGCCATTGTATTGTATAGGGTCGCTTTTTAAGTCGTAAAAATATTTAGGATGAGGTTGTTGTGAGAAAATATTGTCCTCTTATCGAGTATGTAACGGAGGTTTTATACATTTTCTCTTCTTTTCTTTTTCTGTATAAATGGGTGAAGCGGTATGACCTTATGTTGATCAATGGATGTGAGGCGACATAACCGCAGCTCAACCAATTGATATCATCGGTATAGAGTAGCTGAGATGGGGTTCTATCTGTGCACACGCGCTATCCCTATAGTGGAGATAGGTTGTCGTATACTATTGATCGAGATACGAAGAGGTCCAGTTATCTGTACTATTACTATGGAGTCTGACTCGGTTTGTAATATATTAGTGTGTCATTCGAGTCAGTGGACTGATGGTTGAGGTGAGAGTTTTTGGGATAGAAAATGGGGACCTCCACAAGATGCTCGGTAAATATAATCTGCAGTCAGGTATGTATCCGTGGAGAAATATGCTCTACTTGGAAATTGCAACTAAACTAGACCGAAAACCCAGACTTCGACAAAGAGTAGTCACTCTTAGAATGGTCAAAGGTCTTCATATGCACCAGATGCGTCTCATCGTCATTTCTATCAAACTCCACCTCGACAATGGTATCGCAAGTAATCCCGGTAGACTGACTTTTTCCACGTCCTCCCTTGACGGCGTTTGCACTTGCACTTGCACTTGGGCCTCTCTCCAAAGGGTATGTCTTGGTACGAGGTCTGTTGGGATCGTCTCGACTACTATCCTGGCCGCTCTTGTTGCTGCCATAGTTGATGTAGCGCTTGGAGTGGCCTGAGAGCCGCATGAGAAGGATGCGCATTGTCGGCATGCACGCACACCATATCCCGACGTTGACCTCGACCGTGGACCACTTCGACATCGCAAGATAGTCCCATGATAGATTATTGCTGTGGCTGACTCCCGCGACAATGCAGGCGTATAGTCGCCAGATACTAGTAAAAGTAACGCTAGACACGCGTTAGAGACAGTTCAGACTTCAAACAAACAAACAGGAATTTTGCACTTACAAGGAACCAACACCAAACATCATTGCAACTCCAATCTTCTTGTTTAAATCCAGGTTCAATTTGTTCAATTGCGACAGGGGCACGCCGAGGATCAAGAAGTCCGAGGCAATATTGACAGCACCATTAGACCAGGCAACACCATTGACGCTAGCATACCAGCCTGTGTGGTTACCATCCCACTTGTTCCAGAAGTGACTGATGGGCTGGCATTGAAAGATGGCAACGAGAGCAAACGTTGCTCCGTTGACGCAAATGAAAGCGACGGTTGCCCACAAAAGCTTGCGTACACCCCTGCTCGGGAAGATACGAAGATAAAAGAACAGTAGACTCAGTTTCATCGTTGTCTGCAATATAAAATAGGTGAAGACAATGACATAGAACCAGAAGCCGAAGTCCGTTATCTGCTTAGGAGTGAGGGTCCAAATGTCGGTCCCTATGCCGGAAGGGGCCGACGCGAAGGCGTTGATGCAGATGCAGAAGGCTGCAATGAGCATTGTTATCATTATAAAGACGTCGTCTAGACCCATGCTGAGTCTATAGACGATCTTGGTCGCGAATCGTAGAATGACGCATATGCCAGAAATGATTCCCATGACAGTATTGGTACGAATAAAGTCGGGTCGAACGTCTCGAATGGGGGCACCGCATAGTGTCATGGTAGCGTTCTTTGTAGCTGGAAATGTGTAAGCGAATGTATATAAAGGGAGAAGGGAATGATGTACTTAATGCTTCTTTGATAGTACAATCCGCCAGAACGCACTTCTCGATTTGGTGCTGGAGAGACGCGTTTTCGCACGTGCATTGGACATTGTTAAGGTCACAAGTTGAGGCCAAGACATTTGTCACTAGGCATTTCGACTGGGCAAGGTCAGCGACTTCCAGGGGACACCCAAACCACATTAATACATACCGCGCATTTGGGCAATGTGCCAAGGATCGCAGACGTTGTCTTGTCCAGAGCAGCGAAAGCCAGTGGCAATGCCAAGAGGCAAGTAAGAACACTGTGAAATAGCTTCATCTTGATACAGATTGTATTAGGATGGGATCCAAAGAAGGAAGGGAGAAAGAGGACACAATCCAGGGCGATATGCAGGTAAATATAAGCATCCTCGAGTAGTCTGAACGCTAGCTAAGTGGCCATTAACGGATATGTTCCGATTAAAAGTTCTAAAGCAACTAAAAGAGTGAATCGCCAACACTTAAACAAATTTCTACTAGATCACGTCGTCTTGAGACGACTAGCAGAATAACGGAGAGGGGCCCACAGCGTAGAGCGAGCTTGCCATTGTTAGTTTGTGTTTCTTTACACGTGCGCAGATGGATCAGCCAAAGGCCAATCTTCGCCGTTACTAAATGCACGAAGAATTGCTACAAAACATTCAACATGTGTTCTAGACAGATATGTTGTTAAAAGTGTCTGGTCTGTGATCTTACAAACACTGACTACGATTTGGTAATCAAGGGTTTCTACTGCACGATTGGGATCCCGCGTGGAACCAGGGTTTTTTCCACGCAGAATTAGTCATGCTAGAACATCTCTCGCAGCCCACGGACTCGGGCCGGCGCTGCGGATCGCATTTTAGTCTATGGATCATAGAGCCGAAGAGGTACAGTAGATCATTGGCTCCACATCTCATTCGGCTCATCACTTCCCGAAGATCTGCATAACGCGAACGTCCGTTGTAAGGGACCGAGCGTAAAGAATCCAGCAAAAACTTCGGATCTACGGAAGTGATGTAATCTGAGATAAGCTTCAGTACAATTGCCGGACAAGATGCCAGAGATATAGATTCCCATGCCTCCCTGCCCTGCCTCCTCTACACATAGTCAAGTCTACATCTACTATCAATTGAACCCAGTAAGTAACTCTAGCAGTTGAAGACATATTGGCAGGATAGGTAGGGCTGTCAAGGGTCTTTGATTGCTTATGACCTTTGAGTTGAGTGGGATCGATAAGCATTGCTAAGCGAACTAATAACTACCGGTAGTATACTAGTGAAAGACACTTGTTCGCTTTGGGAAAGTGTTTCATGGACCTTGTTTTAGCCACCTATCTATCCAGCTCTAAAGGCCCTTAAACTTATCAATTAACACTCCTACTAACGTGGGATTTCTCACTGATGCAAGTCACTTAACCCCTTGTGTATCTTAATTGTTCTTCTCTCATCTCCATCCGACAAGGTACCAATAGCCTACTTCTAGCTACGCTTGTGCCACTTGACCCTCAAGGCTGTTCGTTCTCCAAGCCGGCATTGGTCTGCAAAGGTCCGGCAGTGGATAAACCCCTGAGTTTAGCTAGCGTTGATCTGCAAAGCTAGAATGTTTTAATCTGGTTTCGCATCCACTCTTTCCCCGATGGACCAGACCTTGACGAGAATTCATTAGAACATTATTTCGTGTCCAATGAAAAGAGTCATGTCTGTCTGAGCATCGGACCGCCTTCCCGTGGGTCAATCGCAATAATTTTCAACAAGCGTCCCGCACGTGGAGGATTTGATCTCCACTCTAGCACCTCTTCAGGAAGCGTATGGCTACTATGTCTTTAGAAAGAAGGATAATAAATTTCAAGAACAGTCTACTATTTACAGAATAGCAAGAAACATCGCCGTCCCAACAGCCGCAGTCATATACCAGCTCGGTTTGAAGTTGTTAATCGCTGCATTGTCCTCTGCCTGCGCAGTCTCATTGGCGATAATAAATGTAGGCTGGTAGTTCTTAACCTCAGTATTGTTAGACTTGCCATTCCAGCAATACTTATCAAAGCAAGTGCTGCACTCCTTGGGCACCGTCTCATTAGCCTTCCACCAACTTCTGCTCATAATGGCACAGGCCACACAAGTAGGCCACTGCTCATCAAGTGTACCGTTTCCCTGGGTAGCTCCGTTCAAGGCATTGAGAATGATACTGTCGCGCTCAGGGATGCTGTAGGAGAGGTCGAAAGTCGAAACGTTACTCAAGAACGTGTATGGTGCGTTGGGAATGTAGAAGACAAGTGGAGGAGGCAGTTCACCATCTGAAAGCGTGAAGTTATTTGCATCACAGCCGAAGAGTGTCGGGCGCTGGTTCAGCTTCTCGTTGATGAAAGTCTCGGCTGAGGGAATCGAAGGGAACTTGGTTCCGTTGCCAATACTGGAACCAACACGATCATATGTAGCACGTAGAGCAGTACCGTTGGGCCAGTTGTTCTCGGTATCTGCTGAAGAGTCGATGGCAAAGATGACGTCGACCTCACGGAAAGGTTGAATCAAGGGGTGGAGGGGAATATTCTGCAGATCTTCTCCTCCGTCGACTAAAGTCAATTGACTTGTCTCGGCGTTATAACTCTTGCCTGTTGGATCCCACTGATAGAATGGGTTGGGAGTGTAGTCGGCGATGTCCTCATCGCTATTATCCAGGGCGAGCAGGACACCCTTAATAGCTTTCACAACAAGGGAAGGAATGTCGTTTTCTTCGCCAATCTTGGTGATGTTGTTGAGTAGGAACTGGTTGAATAGCGAAGAGGAAGTGCCCATGACAAAGCCAAACTGATCGAAACCGCGCACGCAATCCCCGTTCTTGTTGATAGTTCCATTGGTGAAGTTCGAGGCAAGGTATTCTATAGGAGCAAACCCATAGCTTGTAGGATCCCATGTGCCGAACTCGAAAGGATTGAACTCGTATACCGTTGCGTTGAGTGAAACGATGCGTTGGCCAGGAGCACGACCATCTGCGACGAGAATGGGGAACGGGGTGTCTGCATTCTTGAAGTTGGACGTGTCGGCGATAGATGAGAAGGTGTATGCAGGACCGCCTTCGGAGGCATCGATGAGCTGATACGACAAAGCACGACCCCACCAGTCGGTGAGAGTAGTATTCCACCCTTTGTCCTTTTCGTCAACAGCGTCTTTGATATCGTCCCAGTATTTCGCCGTGTTCAAGACGCTGAAGCCAGACCTTTTTGGACCCTTGAAAATTGAACGATCGAAAGCCCAAATATCTGAGCCCTTGTCGCCTTTTTGTAGTTCAGGGACTGTTGTAAAGTTGTTCGCAAAAATGGATCCTACGAGCCAGCCGCCTCCAGACAGACCAGCTAGATAAGTGGAAGACTGAAGGAGACCGCTGATGGGGCCAGATTTGTTGTTGCGGGAGTCAGCGGCCGAGATAAAACCTGCACCGTTCATAAGAGCACGATAACCACCACCAGAAGCCGCAATCGCAATGTTCGGTAACGCTGTGGCATTGTTCTTATTTTTATCGATCCATTTTTCAACGTCAAAACCTGAGATATTTACCCGTGATAGCAAGTCCTTCAGCGGGTCTATTGTGTTGTTTCTTCGACGACGAACCCAGGATTCTTCCTGATCCGAAAGGGCATCGGCAAGTCGAACTTTGGGGCGCGTTGAGGGACAATCAACCACCTTTGGAGCATAATCGCCACTCGGTGAGTCCGGTAGAGCCCGGATACTGAGGGATTTGTCGATAGCTGGTACAGGGGCCAAGCCCGTACTATCCGAGACAGCAATGGCCGTACTGCTGAGCCAGAGCGTGAATGCGAGAGGGCCAAGCATATTGACTGTTAACAATTGAGGTCTGAGTATTCTATGTCACAATCAACAGTCAAAGCTGGAGGAGCACGACTGCTCGTTAAGTAGGTGCAAAAGGCTACACAGCCTCCCTCAAGTTCGAAAGACGTGGTAGGATACGAAGAAGCGGGCGGCAAGATAAGTCAGCGGCACATTCCCCGATTATTATTTATGCAGGCGGCCTCAACACATGTTATACTCCCCTTAAACACTCAACATGAGTGGCCGACGTGACGCGTCTATGCGTGCTAGCTCAGGATAGATCTGACCCAGCTGAAGGCTACTAAAATAAATCTGTGCTAACTCACCTATCTTAGCATGAGTGTTTTTGACACCTTATAGTCTCACCTCGGAACAATCGGCAAACTAAGCCCCATCAGCATTCACCAATGACGTCGATCAATCTTGATGTCATGGATACACGGATACGCTGGAACGAATTAAAAATAAACAGGAATCAGTGGAACACAATCCGAGAGCCGAATTTGACGCTTGCTTGCTCCAATTCGGCGTAAAAGCCACAAAGAAGGCAGGGAAACCCGTTTTTTTGTAACGTAGCAATTCTGTAAATAGTAAGCCACAGAACGGGAGGTACCATGCGGTGGAACCTGACGTTAGAGTTTGCAGCTGAATGAGTGGTTGCAGGGTCTTTGGACACCGACCCGTGCCCGGGAGATTGACTTAATGGTTGTTCTTGTCCTTCATTGGCTAGTACGTATTAACGGGGACAGACCCTTAAGAACTCATCCCATTGTCAATCAAGGGTTGGGAAGCCGCGGGCTCCGGAAAATTCGTGGTCAATGGTTTTTGGGTCAAGATGTGTCGCGTCAAGATGCTCGAGAACAACCCCAAATTTTAAAGATAAATCCCCATGTCTTGCATCCTCTCCTCATGTTCAGAATTGCCACTAGATATAATATTAAATATTAATCACAACAAGAGGTTCTATTTAGCCCTAAAAAAAACATTTCTTCTTTGCTAGTATTAAAATCCAAGTCATCATCCTGTAAAATATTATTAGAGGCTTCAGTTTTACTATAAATTAGCAGTGAGATTTTATTTAAACCAATCTATTTTCAAACATGCAAAATACAATCATAAACACGAGGCCGCCTTATTACCAATGAATTGCAATGTTTAACTAATTTTCGGTCTCACATGCTGTTTTCCACTTTGTCGAACCAGATCAGATCATTGACAAGTGGCTCCAGGTCCATCCCCATCTTGACTACCCTGCCATTCTCAAATACAAACTTGGTGGCGAGAACTTCATCTCCAGCTGCATAGTAGTCACGCACAAGTGCATTATGCATCGTCTGATCGCGCTGGCGTTTGAGTGTGGCAGTGAAACCTAATGATCGATCAGTCGCGTCGATGAACAGCCTGTTGTCCTTGATCTCAACCCTCATATTGTGATACCCAGGACTCCAGTAGTCGCCTGTGTACGCGCTCAGAGGTGCATCTTGTTGTCGGGCAGCTTTGTGAGCCTCTTGATGCACTTCATCTATTTCTGTTTCATCCTTGGCTCTCTTATTGTTCTCGGCCTTCTCGTTCGAGTGACTTTGCGTTCCATTCATCGGTTGAATGCAGGGATGAGCCTGTTTATGCTCCTTGTTCATGTCGCGTCTTTTCTCGGGTATCTGCCGCTCCAATCGCTGAGCACCCATAGCTTCATTAATAAACTCCCGAAATAGCTGAGCAGCCACAGAGTTTGTCCCCGAGGAATTGCCCAAGACGACAGCTCCAAACTTAAAATCCGGGACAAAGACGAAACGACTGCCAAACCCTACGATGTCGCCGCTATGCCCAAAGACAGCGTGTCCCTGAAGGAAGTAATACTCCATTCCGGAGGTGTAAAAGAGACGAGAGATATTCGCCTTTCTCTGACGGTGATTAGGGTCTCGCTCTGATCGCGATCGAGTAAGGCCTTGGTATACATCGTCGTTGATAGGACCTTCGTGGTTGATCAAAGCCTTGATGAATTTGATGAAATCATTGGCACTCGAGACGATTGAGCCTGCTCCTTGGCCTTCCGGCGAGTTCTCAGCTTCAATCTCACGATACGAAGATGCCTTCTTGTCCCAAATATGTCCTTTCGCAAGACGATCACCATGACCCTTAGCTCTGGCACCATCCGGCTGGAGACTGCTTGAGTTCATGTCGAGATGATCAAAGATGCGTTGCTGTACGAAATGGCCAAAGTCTTGCCCTGCCTTGACTTCTATGAGATGCGTCAACACCGTGTACATCATGTTGCAGTAGATATATCTCGATCGTGGAGGCGCAGCATGAGCTAGGTTTCGCAGGTTCCTTGTGATGGACCGGGCATCATCGGGCTGAGCAGCGCGAACTCCCATATAGGAATCATCGTGACTATGTTATCGTCAGTATTGCAAACATCAGATGAAGTTGCTTATTACCCAGCCATACCTGTTCGATGACCGAGAAGGTCATCCAACGTAACGCATCTTGTGTATGAATCATCGGGCAGGACAAAGTCATCTGGTAGCAACTCGGACATGATCGAGTCATATTACAGTTCGGGAAAGCTGTCATCGTCAACCAACCAGGCGATGGCAGCAGCAGTCAGCGACTTGGAAGAGGATGCGATGTCGAAAAGGGTATCTGCCGTGCACGGCACTTCGTCTTCGATTGAAGCCAATCCATAGGCAGTGGACTGTACATGATCTCGGTTAATGATTGCGATTGAGAGGCCGGGGACCCTGTTTTGTCTCATAAGATCGTTCACATAGCGATTAAAATTGGGGGAGTTAAAAAAGTCCATGTTAAGTTGTTAACTGTTACATCACTAGAGTCGCAATCGCTGGGCGGGGAAATCTAGCGGTACTACGCTAGACGTAAGCACGTGGATGCCTGCTAGATTCCACCCTGGATCGTACTGTAATCCCGCCCCCTCTACAAGAAGGAATGGCATGGTTTGAGAGCCGAGTTACCGGATGAGTGGTTGCCTTATGGTTCTTTAACTTATGTAAATATTTACTTTGCTATTGACAGTACACCTATAAAGCAATTATATATATGCACTTGCTCGTTACTTGTTCCCAAACTTCTGCAAATTCTCAGGACCTGTCTCCCTGGCGACCCTCTTGACCTCATCCTCTCCTAGTTCCTGGAAAATGTCGTAACCCCATCTTGTCTGCCAGTTGTAGCGCTTGTTTCTCTCCAAACCGTTCAGCTGCTCAAAAGCATCATGCGGTAACTCGGACACCTCCCGATTAGACTTGATGCGGCTGGGCGTTACACTCTTGGGCAACACAACAGAGCCTCGTTGAACACCCCACGAGTACAGGACTTGACCGATGTCTAATCCAAGCTTCTTACCGAGTTCTGCGACGAGAGGGTCATCCACTGTGCGAGCTTCACCGGTTTGGTTGTTGCCGAGAGGGGAGTAAGCGGCGACTTGGATACCCTTGGACTTGCAGTAGTTCAAGAGATCAGGCTGTTGGAGGTAAGGGTGGGCCTCAATCTGATTGACGGCGGGAACGACCTTGGTTTTGGACATAAGATCTTCGAGACGGTCTTTGGTAAAGTTTGATACCCCGATGGCACGGACTTTGCCCGATTCGAGGAGTCTCTCCATGGCCCCGTATGTCTCGGCAGGGTCAATATCGGCCAGCTCAAAGACACCATTTGAGTCGATAGGAAACCAGTCATTACCAGACTTGAAAGCACTGCAAAGGGTTAGCATTATTACTCATTATAAGTATATGTATCATATAAGGAACTCACCAAGGCCAGTGCATAAGGAAAAGATCGAGGTAGTCAGTTCCAAGGTCCTTCAATGTCTTATCGAGACCCTTCTCCACATCCTGGGGAGAATGCTTAGTGTTCCAGAGCTTGCCGGTGATGAAGATCTCTGATCTAGGAACGCCACTCTTGCGAATGCCATCACCAACCTCGACTTCATTGCGGTAGATGGAAGCGCAGTCAATATGTCTGTAACCACTATTGAGGGCGATCTCGACAGCTTTCTCGACCTGCCCAGGAGGAGCCTGCCATGTACCAAAACCAACGGCAGGGATCTTGGCCCCCGTGTTGAGTGTGAAATGTGTCGGCAGAGGCATAATGAAAGGCAGATGTGGTGTGTTGGGTGAGAGTATGCTTGACTTATTGAAGCAATAATCTTAGTGTGTCTAACATATTCTTGCGATGCAATCAATATATAAAAGTCCTGATTCCTGGTTGAATTCCGTATCTCGCTGACCATTTTGACGTGGGTCTTGTTATAGAAGCGGATTAATGGCGCTGTCGGATATGAATCCGTACGCGGGATCTCCCTTGTCCGCCTGTTAGCCCGCCGGAAAAAAACGGAAAAACGGAATCGGGTCAAAGAGGCAGGAAACCGCGACGGAATGCCTGTGGGGTAATATTGTGTTTCTCCACCTCTGTTACAGCCTCACGTGATCATCCGCCGGCTCCTGGAATTTCTCCAACGATTCTAACCAATTACAGGGGTATTCGACAAACTTTTGTCTGTGTCGCTGCAACAGTGAAAGTGGCAGCTCAAGCAGTCTTGCAACTTATCTAGAGATATCCTAGAAGAGGAAAGGGAAAAGGATATTGCCTCGTAGAAGGTGGCGGATTGAAGACAGGTGCAAGTGACAAGTTTGTGGTTGTTAGTTTTGTCAATGTATTCTAAATAGGGAAAGTGTTTTAATAACAGGAAATAGTTCTCCAATATCAATACCCAGTGATCTTCAAGGTATGCAACCTAATAAACCATACATCACTTAATCTAACATCTAATATTAATTCTCAGTAAACCTTTTTATCTTATGCTGCACTGGGCACCGGATCGCACCAGCTTCCGCTGATGTTGATATATCCTACCCTGCAGAGAGCAGAAGAGATGTGGGCTAAACCTCGAAAGCTAAGTTTTTCGCAACGGTCATAGCGTCTTGCGCTCAGACCCGCTGTACCCACCCACTAATTAGAGAATCGTTAGCCAGTCTTTCTATTGGCCTTGAAAATGCCCAATGTTACTCCGCACAGTACAGACAACGAAATGTAAGTTCACTCAGCAACAGAGGCGATAAAGATGGTGATACAGTTTCAGTAAGTTAAAGAGCGTAATACTATCAATTGATACCTATGTACTGCAGGCTATTCTAACATCTAGATTCTCGTTCTACAGGGTGTACTTGAACAGAGGACTCTTGTCTCCGAGCTTCATAAGTTCATGCTCTGAGTACTGAGCATGGATGTCATCCTCAGACAGCTTAGCCTTTTGCTTGTTGCCCCACTTGTAACTGGCCTCAAGAAGAAGAGCCACCAACATTCCACTAGCACCAAAAGCAAGGGAGAGACCAAAACCTGTTTGGTAGCGAGGAGCTTCCTTGTCAAGGTACATATATGAGCCGATGATACCTCCAATGTTACCCACGCAAATGTTGAAGGCAACACCGATCGCTCGTCGGCTAGAAGGGGCAAGGTTATTGGCCGCCCAACTGCTGCCAGCTGGTTGGACAGGGTAGATGCCGATGCAGGTGAGAACGAGAGCGAAGTATCCAGGGCCAGTATGGCTGCCAGTCATGTCGCCACGGAAGCCCATGACAATAGAGTACCCAACAGCAATCAGGCTGAGTGGAATAGCGACGAAAGGCATTCTCCAGTGGAAGTGGTCAGAAAGCTTAGCGAAACAGACGGAAGAAATACCACCAGCGACATAGGCAGGGACTGTCATCAGCTGAGCGTTGGTGTTTGTGAACCCCATAGCCTTGACGATAGAAGGAAGTGTAAACTTGGTTCCGTAAGAGCAAGCGGAAATACAGAGAAGAATGTATGCCTGAAGGTAAAGTCTCCAATTGCAGAGGATCATCTTCATATCATACCAATCGAATTTCTTCTCGTCCGTCTCTTGAGCAAATCGGCCGCCCTGCTTGATGAAGCTTTGCAACTCGAGAAAGCGGATCTCGTCGGGTGTCAACCATCGACCAGAAAGGGCGGGCGAATCGATGAGGAAGAAGAAACACAAAACGCCCATGATAACAGTTGCGATACCCTCAAGGATGAAGATCCATCGCCAGCCTTCATAGCCGCCTACTCCATCCATCTGCGCAATACCAGCAGCAAGCAAACCGGAAAAGGCACCAGAGAGCGCACTTGTACAGTAGAAGTAGGCAATGCGTGTGGCAAGGTCCTTGGGCATGTACCAGAAAGTGCAAAGATACACTGCACCAGGGTAGAATCCAGCCTCAAAGACACCGAGAAGCATTCGGACAGCCAGAAGGCCACCGAAGCCCTTGACAACACCGTGAAGGGTCATGATGATACCCCAGATAAAGACGAGACTGCCGAGGTATACGGATGGCCTTGTGAATTTCTTCAGAAGCATGTTGCTAGGAATCTCAAGCAAGATGTAAGGGATGAAGAACAGACTAAGGACGATGTTGTACTGGTTGCCAACAAGGTTCAGATCCTCAACAAGGCCTTCGATCTTGGCGTTTCCAATGTTTGCTCGGTCGAGATGAGAGATGAGGTACAGGATAGCGAGCATGGGGACTAAACGACGATCGACCTATGAGAACAAGAGTCAGAGATAGTACTCAGGAATTACGCAGATGGCCCTTTACCTTTCTGATGATTGTCTTGCGTGCCTCAGGAGTGACATTGTTGTAAAAGTCGGCATCATCATCTGTGAGACCCAAGACGCGAATGTTGTCGATTGTGCGAGCTTGAGGAGCCTTCTCGCGGTCTGAGTTCGCATTGTCTGCGGCCATGTCGTCAACCATGACAACGTCAGGCTTCTCAAGACGAGAGCTATCAGACATTATAGAATTGTTTCGACCTGTCAACGAGGAGGTATGATGATAATTCTTCGAGGCTTAATTGACAACCAGATAGACTCGGAAGGATGGTGAGGATGATGGAGATTGAGATTGTCGGGGCATGATCCTGACTTATATCGTCAGGTTAACCATAAGTTGGAGATCAGTGAAGGAGACAAGGCCAAGTGCGTGTTTGTCACATTGGCAATGCAGAGAGGAGAGTCTCGGCTTTTCGGTCACCAACGGAGAGAAGTTTAACTGAATGGTTCACTCTTACCCCATACCCCGCAATCTCGTCTCCGTAGTCGAAGAAAGATCCGGGGAAAGTTGGGGACTAGACAAACGGAAGACATTCGGACTAAAATCCGCTCGGTTCAGTTCCCGAGTCCGTCCCCAAAGAGGTTTACCGACCCTTGGAATAATGCTGCGCGACCCAATGGAGAGGAGAAAAGTTTGCCGGGCCTTTAAAAGGCCTGGACACGCTCGGTGTTGCGCCAATAGAAAGACGCGTAGGGGCGGCCGGGGTGTGTCCGGTCCCGAGGTTAACGGACATATATCCGCCCCAGTACTAAGACTCTATCGGGTTTCTGTTCAGAATTTCCAAACACTACGAATTATATTGTGGAGACGATGAGACTGTTGTAAACTAACCATAACATCCGGCATCATCTCTATTTCCATGGTAAGATTTAATAGATAAACTTCCTCCTCAAACCCTGACTCGCCATCATCACCATCACTCTCTACACATTCACATTCAAACGCAATTATGCCTGCCACCATCTATGTCCCAAGTGCTCTCGAGGGCGTCTCCAAAGATGGGGGAGTCGTCAGCTCGCAGCAAATCCCCTTGAGGACCCAATTGAAGTCCAGCGATGACTCTCAACTCCACACAATTGATAGCCTCATCAGACATCGCGCGTCAACTTACCCTCATGATCACGTCGTATCATATCCTTCTTCAGGCATCAACTATGTCGACTACACTCTCCAACAACTGGACATCTTCGCATGGCGCGTGGCCAAGCACTACCAGCCCAACCTGCCTATTCGCGAAACATCAGATGAGAAGCCAGCGGTTGTTGCCATGCTGGGCCCTTCGAATCTCGAGTACTTGATCACAATGCTAGCACTGAACAAGCTGGGCCACACTGCCTTGTTGCTATCAACACGAATTCCCCAAATAGCTGTGGAGTCTTTGGTCAATGCCACTGGAGCCACGGCTATTATTGCTGATGGACGATTCACAGAGCTTGCAGACCACGTCAGCAACTCCATCTCAACATTGAGATGCCTCCCTATTGCTGGACGAGATGTCTTTGAATACTCCATCGAGGCCCATGGAGACACCCAATTAGATGGACATCTTGATCCTAAGGTCGAGACGGAGAACGTCGCATGGATTATCCACTCTAGCGGTATGTACATGGCTGCTCCGTTCCCTGCATTCGCTAATCATTTTCCAGGTTCAACTGGTCTCCCCAAGCCAATCTATCAGACTCAAAAGTCCTGCTTGCCAAATTACGCCATCCACATGGATATGAAGTCCTTCATCACATTACCTCTATTCCACAACCACGGCATCTGCAACATGTTTCGGGCTATCCATTCACGCAAGGCCATTCATCTATACAACGCGGATCTACCTCTTACACAAGACTACCTTCTCAATATTATGCGGGAACACTCCTTCGAGATCTTCTATGGTGTACCATATGCGCTTAAGCTTCTGTGTGAGACTGAAGAAGGTATTGCTCTGTTGAGGGATCTCAAGGTTGTCATGTATGGAGGGTCAGCCTGTCCGGATGACCTTGGAAACCTATTGGTCGACAACGGAGTGAATCTGGTAGGGCACTATGGAGCGTAAGTTGTGCGTATTCTTCTACAGCATCGTCCCTGACTAACACCACACAGCACCGAAGTTGGACAGCTCATGACTTCCTTCCGACCCGATGGAGACAAGGCTTGGAACTATGTTCGAGAAAGCGACAAGATCTCGCCTTTTCTTAAGTGGGTGCCACGAGGAACCAACCTGTACGAGTGCTGTGTCATGGATGGGTGGCCAGCCAAGGTACAGTCGAACCAGACCGATGGCTCCTACGCCACCAAGGATCTTTTCGAGCCTCATCCTTCAATTCCCCGAGCCTGGAAGTACATTGCTCGACTTGACGACACCATCGTCCTGGTGAATGGTGAAAAGTTCAACCCAGTTGCTATGGAGGGTTCTATTCGCTCCAACAAGAATGTCAAGGAAGCTGTAGTGTTCGGAGCCGGTCGACCATATCTCGGAGTCTTGGTCGTCCCTTCGGAAATCTGGGCTGATAAGGCTTCAGAAGAAATCCTTGAAGCTGTATGGCCTATCGTCAAGCAATGCAACGAGTCCGCCGACTCCTTCGCTAAGATCTCCAAGTCCATGGTCAAGCTACTGCCATGGAACTGCGAGTATCCCCGGACCGACAAGGGCAGTGTTATCCGCCAGGCCTGCTACAAGAACTTTAAACAGACCATCGATGAGGCCTACGATTCTGCAGATGTTTCATCAGGTGATCTCAAGGATATGGATATCAAGGAGCTGAAAAGCTTCATTCGAGGCCTTCTCGTGGAGACTCTATCGCTTGGGGATATCCCAGCAGACGACGTCGACTTCTTCACCTTGGGTTTGGACTCTCTTCAAGCGATCCAGATGAGAAGTGAGATTCTCAAGACTGTTCAACTGGGTAACAACAAGCTTGGTCAGAATGTCGTCTTTGAACATCCATCCATTGAGCAGCTCAGCCATTTCTTGCTGAGCCTTCGCATCGGCCAAACCTTGGTTAAGCAGATATCTGTCCACGAAGAGATGCAGGAGCTCTTGGACAAGTATGCGACTTTCAAGAAGGCAGACGCCTCATCAGTAGTGAGTGGCGATAAAACCTCCTTTTTGGATCCCTACTGACACATCCTAGGTTATCACTGGAGCTACAGGCTCGCTTGGTGCCCATGTTGTTGCGAAGCTCATTTCGAACCCTGCTATCTCCAAGGTCTACTGCCTTGTTCGAGCTTCCGACGAGTCACAGGCACTATTGCGTGTCAAGCAGTCCATGCTCGATCGCAAGGTCTACCACAACATGTCTCTCAACGCCCGACGCAAGATCATCGCCCTGCCCTCTGATCTCTCCGACGCTCACCTTGGACTTCAAGATGATGTCTACACGTCGATTACCGCTAACCTCTATGCGGTAATCCACTGTGCCTGGTCGGTCAACTTTAACATGCAGCTTTCAAGCTTCGAAAAAGGTAACATCGCCGGTGTCAAGCATCTCATCGATCTCTGCCAGGCTGCAGGACCTTTTGCTTCCATGAACTTCTGCTCGTCAGTGAGCACATGTTCTCAGTCCGATGTCCTCCCTGTGCCAGAGGCTGCACCACCATTCGCCTGGGCGCAAGGAATGGGATATGCTCAGTCCAAGTCTGTTGCTGAGAATCTTTGCGCCAAGGCAGCTGAGGCTGGAGTCAACGCTCGTGTTCTTCGTATTGGCCAGATCGTGGCTGACACAGCCCATGGCATTTGGAATGCTCAGGAAGGTGTACCCATGATGATGCAGACAGCAGTGACAATTGGTGCTCTACCTAAGCTCATGGAAACACCATCTTGGTTGCCTGTAGATACTGTCGCTGAGGCCGTCGTCGACATATCTCTTTCAGATTGTGGTAGTGTCTTCACGAATGTCACGAACCCCAAGTCTTTTGACTGGACTCGGGATCTTCTTCCTGCTCTCCGACAGGCAGGCCTGACCTTTGATGAGCTCGAACCCAAGGAATGGGTACAGAGGCTGAGGGCCTCCAACCCTGACCCTGCTGCCAACCCACCCATCAAGCTAGTCGACTTCTTCGCGTCCAAGTATGACAAGGATGAGTTCTCGTCGTCCAAGCCATTTACCACTGCCAAAGCATGTGCGCTTTCACCCTCGCTGGCAAATGCTCCGGTCCTGAACCAGGATTTCGTCAACAAGTTTGTTGAATACTTCTCAAACTCATCCTGGAAGCTTAATAACAAGCCTACTCTCAAGACCGCTATCGTCGTCGCTGGACCTTGTGGCTCGGGAAAGTCCACTGTCACAAATGCTGTGTCTTCCGCTCTCAAGATCCCCTTCGTTGAAGGAGACTCACTTCACACTAGATCGGCAATCGAGAAGATGAGTTCCGGAACCGCGCTGATTGACGAAGATCGATCACTATGGCTTAACAGGATTTGCACTAGAGCCAGGGAAACTCTATATGATCTCGAGCATGACAACATTGTCATAAGCTGCTCTGCTTTGAAGGCAACCTACCGGGCTGCAATGCGTAACCAACTCCAACAACACAACATCAAGGCACTATTTCTGGACCTACAAGCCAGTGCTGCGGTTCTGACCAGTCGCCTGGAAGCACGCGAGGGCCATTATATGACTTCAGACATGGTTGATGGACAGGTTGGGCTTCATGAGGTTGCAACCCAAGAGGAAGCAGATGTTTTCCCGATTGACTCGGAACTGTCGAGGGAGGAAGTGGTAGAAGAAGCTCTGTGGTTCCTACGTAAGAACATTAGCTCATAGGCTATAGCTTAGAAGGCAGATTTACTATAGTTTTGTTAACGGCGCAATTTAGATATCAATTCATTTACTGCTTTACCTCACAATAAAACTGCTTAAGCTACTTTATGCATCAACACTTAGATTTAAATCGTCAACCCTGCTCAAGGTGAACAATGAATTTGCAGCATTGTCTTGGATACACTCATTAGACAGAACCGTGAGGTTGTATAAATGAAACCAGATTCTCAGTGGACAGGTTAAAGGAAGAGAAGGCCGTAGTACTTTCTATATCGCCAGGCGAAATCATATTATATCATATTTCCAATTCCTGATTGATGAACGCCGTGCATGTTGGAAGCCTCGTCAGTATCGCCGTCAAAGTACGGCCAGAACGCCTGAAAAATTAGCTTTGCAACAGGAGTAGACCAGGCGGACCACTTACAGACGAATCAAGAGCCAGCCAATCCATGGTGTCCCATTCATCGAGAGGATGCGCCTCGACAGGCGGCAAGTTCTCGAACCCTCCAAACTCCCGACCCATATTGACTGTGGTTCCGTTAGAGGAATCAATCAATGTCGAGAACTCATCTATTGTGGATATATTCATCTGCCCTGCATTTGTATGTATCGTATTTGTTTCTGTTGTCATAGATGCCGTTGTTCTTAACTCTTCCAGAATGACTGCATATCGCCGACTTGGTGAGTTAGAAGCGGTCGCATTTGCTAAATGCATCTGACATCTCTCAGCCAGTCGTATCAAACGGCGCGAAGAAGTCTTTTCTTCCCATTCTGATCCAAAGGCCCGTCGCTGCTGGGCCTCCCAGACGTAAGTGACCATAAGAGCGCAGAAGGTAACATAGTGAGTCCACCAGAAGGCGTGAAATATGGGACCTTCTTGTGCAAGATGATCAACCGCCTGTAGAACACTTTTGGCAGCTTCAATGCACTCGTTGATTTGACTTTCGTACCCAGAGGATGAACCTTTCAATAGACAAAGCCTATTGGCGTGCATTATGGCATGCGAATGAGCTAGTTTAAGTACGGTTGCTTGTCTTCGGTAGCTAGGGATTAGCATCGAAGGGCGTACAGAACCGAGATGGACCGGTAGATCGGAATGCCAATCATGCACACTGCGTGCAAGACGATCTGCCGCAGCGCATCGGTCCTGTATAGATTTGTCTTGAGGGCTGTAGACTTGTCGTGATATAGAACCAATGATCTTTGCAATCCTAGTGTGAAGTCAGCTTTGTAAGGTTAGCATGTGCTTTGATGAACATCATACTTTGCATGAAAGATCAGTGCATCGATACTGCAGTCCTGTTGCTCTTCGAAGTCTTCGTGAGGGCCTGCAGGTGTCATGTCATCATCGTCAACCCTGTCGGGGTAGTCTTGATCAATGTCGTCATCGTGATAGTGTCTTGGACGGCCGAAAATAACGCCCAGATAGTTGTCGAGAATATATGTGGTCCAAAACGTCCGTATGCCACACTGAGCACGAATATAATCCATCGAGCTCTTACTGCGTCGTCCAATCCGACGATGCAGCCCCAGCGCCGAAACTAACTGTAGCACGTTGCCGAACATATACCAGCCCTGATTGAACCTAGATGTCGTGAGGAGATAAAGTACTTGAATCAGCTTCGCCTGGGCTGACTCGAGTCTGGGAAATCCAGAGTTTGTCTCTTCATCAACTAGCCTGGCGGAAATAGTGAAGAATGTGTCGCTTTTAGCAAGTGCTTGATCTTCTGCTTCGGCAGATAGGAAGCCCTCGGACTTCGCTCGATGAAGGGAGCCAATTGCCAAAACAACAAGAACAATTGCTGCTTTTGCACGGCCCAGACCCTTCCAGATAAGGTCCCTGGACTGCATATTTTGTTCCATTATACTTAGCCACGTTTCTACCGTAGACTTGTGCAAGACACGATAAGTAGCGATACAGACGTCAAAGTAGAGTGTCAACAAGAAGCGCGCGTCCACAGGGTCGGGGAGTTTGAAACCATCGACGTCAGGATGGGAAGGTAATGGTTTATCTCCGCCAGCCATTGCTGTTTGGTCGACGGAACTGGAATTATTGTCCTGCGCGATGTTCTTCCTCTGGTCTGAGAATCGCTTCAAAGCCCGGTGAAGGAAAGTAAGACCAGAAGTAGGATCAAACACCTGGCCTTGAATCTCTGCGACACTGACTTCAGGGGAGGCCCTTGATGGTGCCTTGCTGTCGCCAACGGCTGCCGAACGTCGAGGAATTGTACTGGCAGCGTCACTTGTATTGAGTTGTCTTTGTACGGCCGTATTTAGGCAAGAAGAGTTATCCGACGGCTGCGCGACGCGTAAAGTATTGGCGCCATGAGTAGCAGAGGGCGGCGGTGTTGGCGGACGGCCTCTTGTGTACTTGGTCTCATAGGAACAGGTGAGACCCTTTGTCGCGCACTTGGCACATGGTTGTTCGCCGCTGCATTTAGCCTTCCTTGCCTTGCAAAAGTCACAAGCCCTACTAACTTTCCTCGACTTGCGAAGACCATCGGGTTCTGAGAGGCTGCTGCGTTTGCGTGTTTCGAGCGGCGATTGGCGCGCTCGTGTCACACTTGATTCGGATTCTGGGGTCTCAGCGCTTGGGGCAATGTCGCGTTGTAGCGGTCCCTGGTAAGTCAGATTGTCATCCATATTGTCCACTTATGGGTCGGGGAAAGAGATGGAGAAGTTTGGGGGATCCGGAAGCAGGAGGAGCGTTACGGAATGACGGAAAAGGAGCCAAGTTTTGAGTTTGGCCGGCTCGGAATTTAATCCGGTATTGCAGTACTCCGTCCGTACTCTGTACATTTTCAGCGGCTTCACTGGTTTTACGCTTGTACAGTGACTATTAAATAGTGGGGTTATGGAACTGTGTTTCCACTTACAAAGCCTGGTGAGGTAAGGACTGTGTGGGCTACGCAATCACCGGAAAATAGCGCTATCTTAGTCGGTAGGGGTCTTCATTCCCTAATTATTATTAAAGTGCATTTGCTTATCACAGTAGGTGATCCAGCATTCCTTCCCCGGACTGAGCGCACAACTCGCGTATCATAACTCCAATCAAGCCTTCTCCTGGTGCTCAGCGATGACACTGTTAGCTTCCTTGGCGTTCTTGCTATAACCCTCCTCACCAGCCCGTCGCTGGGCAATGATATCATTCGTCTGCCGGCGCCATGTACGGGGCATACCCTTGCGACTGAACAACAGATCCATGTCCTCAAGCGAGATACCCTTGGTCTCAGGAATGAGGAAGAAGGCAAAGCAAAGACCAAAGACGACAGAGCATGCGAAAAGGATAAATGTTCCCCATGTGATGTCGGTCATCATGTAGGGCGTTGAGTAGACGATGATAAACTGTCCAAGCCATTGTGCGCAAGTGGTAAAGACAAGGCAGATGGAACGGATAGCCATAGGGAAAATCTCAGCGCTAGACGTATGTTAGTAAACAGATTGTTGATCGCCGTCATATGAACGTACCAGAAGATCCAAGGAATTCCGTTCCAAGAAATTGCATAGAAAATAGCAAAGATATAGACCATGACAATAGCGACATATGCTCCAGGGGTCTTCTCTGCAGCAACCGCTCCTGCTTCAAAAGAGCCCGATAGGTTGGCGTAGATGCCAAGGTAGAACAGTGCAATAGCTGCGCCAGTTGAGCCGATCATGAGTGATTGGCGACGACCAAGTGCATCAACACCCCAAATCATGTAGAGACCTGTAGCGCTTGCCTTCACGATTCCAAAAATACCAGTTGCAAGAAGTCCCACGCTGGTTCCAGTGAAACCAATCGACTTGAAGATTGAGGGCGAGTAGTAGTTAAGGGCATTGATACCTGACATGTTCTGGATGAACATGAGAGCGATACCCAGAAGGAGGCGGGATCGATTGGTAGGCCCAACAACTTCCTTCAATTTAGCAAGGAACCCTCTGTCAGCACCCATGGCTTTCTCCTCCTCAATCTGATTGAGAACGGCATCAATCTCCCAGTTCAAATATTCGTGATCGGCGGGCAGTTGTCGAAGACGCTGGAGGACCTTGCGAGCCTGGTCGGTTCGACCAGCGTTCAGCAGCCAGCGAGGGGACTCGGGTTGGAAGAACATGCAGAGTACGAGTAGAGATCCAGGAGCAAGCTGTAGCCCAAAGGGGATGTGCCATTGCGCGTCATTTGTCGGGGAGATATGAATATTCACTCCATAGTTGACCCAGAAGCCGACGATCTGGGAGAACTGCAAAAGGATTTCGAATATGCCGATGAGACGTCCTCGGATAGCAGGTGGACCGGATTCGGAGATGTAGACGGGGATGATCATGGATGAGGCGCCGACAGCAAGACCTATAGTGTATAATGGTTAGCTATTTCCCAGGCGGACCTTGATAAAGAGTACATACCAGTAAGTACACGGCCAGCATAAATGTAGGACAGGTTACCGTTGGAGACAAGCTGTATGATGGCACCAAGGTTAAAGATGATACCGCACAAGATCAAAACCCAGCGACGTCCGAGCTTCTCAGTCATGTAATAACACAACAAGACTCCAAAGAAACAGCCACCCTGGAACGTGCTGACAATGTTTGCCTTCAATGACGCCAAAGCTGTGCCAGTCTCAGAAGCCAAGTGGAAGCGCTCCTGGAACGAAGGGAGCGACATGGTACCTCCGATAAAGGCTGAATCATATCCAAACATAGAAGATCCCATGGCTGCGGAAGCGGCGAGAGCGTAGATCCTCCAGTTATAGACTTCTGGAGGCGCAGGATTCGCCGAGTTATCCTGCGGCCTGGCAAAGATGTTCTTGGCCATAGTGGCTGATGCACCTGCGGGAAAGAGATAGAATGAATAGTAAAGGGATGGATGGAGATTGTAAGGAAAGGAAGATGGGAATGGGGGGCGGTGACTGCAGTAAATGTATCCCCAGGTTCGGTTGCAATCACTGCATTGCGGGGAAAGAATGGTACCCCAGATCTGCTACCCCGGATTCCTACCCCATACGCGACTCATTTCCTCTGCACCAATCTCGGTTATGACCATACCCTTGGTAAGACGCACTGGCGGAAAAGAGAACTGCCGCTATCAACCAGCCAAGCCAATGTACCAACCAATAGCGCTAGTTCAAACAGGGTAGTATACAACTTTGAGTCATTCTAGAGGTGGTTCGAGCTTTCCACGGCCCACGATAACATAAGTTCATTTAACAGCTTCTAACAAGTAAGCAATCCTCAAGTTTAGCATAATATGTAGACATCACAAAAGCGTGTGACAGTGCAGAGTGATTATGAAATGTCTGTAGAACTGGCATTATTCAGGGCTAATTGAATTACTAGTTATTGAGACCCTAGAGCCTTTCCTATTGCCGCTTTAGCAGCTTCAAGTGGCATCTCATTCAACGGCTTCTGCATCCAAAGCACTTCCTGTGCAATTCCTTGGTAGATCATGGCTTCTGTTCCAGGGATCACCTTCCAGTCATTCTCTTCAGCCAGGCGATAGAAGCTCGTGATTATGTTGGGGTGATAGCACATCTCTAGTACAGTCCCCTTTTCTTTTCTCTGAAGGAACTCGATTCCGATGTCCCGCGCCAAGATCTCGCCTTCAGTGCTAGGCGCAAAGTCTGGGACTGTTCCAACAATGAGGACCGGCGTCTCGAGCGTCTTTGCCTGTTCAAGAGAAGAGACATAGGTCATCTTGGGACCGCCCTGTATGTTGGAAAAAGACTCGACCACTGCATCCGCCTCTTCTTTTAGGCGGTTTACCAGATAGATCTCTGTGGCGCCCAGAGAGCTGTAAAGCGCGTAGATGGCGCTCCTGCAAGCACCTCCACCACCAATGACGAGAGCCGGCCTTCCCTTGCTCTTCTTCCCAATACCAGGGACATTTTGTAAGAAAGCCTCGCGTACTCCAACACAGTCGGTGTTTGTGCCAATGTATCTTCTCTCGCCCGTCACTGGGTCGTTGCGAATGTAGACAGTGTTGATAGCCCCAATAGCGCGTCCTTCCTCTGTCACCTCATCGCATTCGTTGATCCAAGCAACTTTGTGCGGCATGGTGACAGCAGCGCCTACACAGTCGCTCGCCTTGAGTCTGGGTATAAAGTCATCCTTGTCGACGGACTCAATGAGTTGATAAGTCCATGGTACGTTAAGGCTCTGAAAGATGGTCGAGTGAAGTAGTGGCGCTAAAGAATGCTTTAATGGGTAGCCAAAGAGGTATGTGTGTCGAGACTGCTGGAGATGATCTTGGTCCATCTTGAAGTTACTGGTATGGTATCTACGATATGCGCATCGCTGGTGCTGCGGTGCATGAGCTGCTAGTTAAGTTCTTCTCGACCAGGGTTGACCCGCTATACCATGGCCAGGGCTGGGGCGGGTAAAGTCTTTACCCCGTCTAATGGCTGCACGGGGCTAGAAGAAACACCAAGCTCCCCAATGATGTTTCATACTACGCGAACAGGTCACTGAACGCAGTCGATGAGGGTTTGGTGAATATCCTTGATAAAAAATACTCTATGACTAAATGCGACAGCTTAATAAGTTAAACAAATTTCCATGAGGTTAAGTATCATCCTACATGTTCGCGTTAATCTTGACCTGCATTGCATCACGCATGGCTTCTATTGGCGCCTCCTTTCCAGTCCATAGCTCAAATTGCGCATAAGCCTGCTCTTCCAAGACATCAACTCCGCGGTATACCTTCCAATTCGGATGTTGCCGAGCCACCATCATCATTCCAGTCACTTGAGGCCTGTAAGCCATCTCCACTAAAACGCCATCCCCTGACGCCGAGAACAATCCAGTAGGGATCTTATCTTCTCCAAGGTCATCAGCCGGTACACACGCGACTATGAGGCGGATGTTTTTATATCCCGCTGCGTTGGCCTCGTCTAGCGTCGAGAAAGCACGCGTTTTCAGACCTGAAAAGTTGGAGGTTAACTCTTGCGCCTTGGACAAAGTCCGGTTGACAATAATGAGTTCTTGGTACCCGAGCGTCTGGATGGCGTAGCAAGCCGCCCTCGCAGCGCCTCCAGCTCCAAGTACCAGTGCAGAAGATGATGCAAAGTCTGGGGTACCAGACTTCAAGATACACCTTTTGATGCCTATCCAATCTGTGTTTTCTCCATGAAGGGTTCTTTTCCCGTTTGATTCATGCACAATCACGGTATTTATGGCCCCGATGTTCTTTCCTTGTTCCGATACAGAGTCCAAGAGCTTGCCGATTTGTAACTTGTGAGGGAACGTGACCGACGCGCCACCAAAGTCTGGGCGATTGATGATTTGCTCCACTGTCTGGTCAACGTTCTCACTCTCGTGGATCTGGTAGTGATGTGGCAGATCGACGGCCTTGAAACCAGCATTGTGCAAAGTCGGGGAAAGGGAATGCGAGATATTGTGACCAAAGATGAAGAAATGCTTCTGTGGGCCACTATTGGGTGACTCAGAAGATGGGTTTGAGGCTAAAGACATGAGCCTAGCAGAGTCCTGCCGGGGTGGAAGGTTGTTGTTGGCGACCATAGTGAGAAATTAGTCGAATGAGTATTGATTGCGATAGTGATACTTGGCCATCTGTTCAATTAGGTGAATTTTGATGTTAGTTATAGGGTAATATTGCGAGTGGGAAAGACCTTTACCGGCCGTATTGAAGATCTAATCGGGGTGGATCTGCGAGCTGTGGCCAGTTCATAATTTGAAGATAAGCACAATTATAATATACAAGGATCCTGTCTATTTGAGCTTTTTTGAATGCCAGTTCTCAAGCCGTACAATTCAAATCAAAACAATAATATGACAATCCTGGGTAGATATGCGATAAAGTTCAAGTCAACATCAATATTTAAGACGATCAGCAACTGTAGATTGTATAATGATGTAGCTATTAATCGGTGGTTTTAGATCTAGTCTTGCCCTTTCATGATATCACTTTCCTGTCCTTTTGTTATATGCTTCAAAAACCGCTTCCCTCATAGTATTAGCGGGTGCTCTTCGAGTTGTGAATAACTCAAATTGCATCATTCCCTGCTCTGGGAGTACCTCAAGACCATCCACCGCAATCCATCCCTTGTCAGCCAACTGCTTCATCTGCTGTATCAATGGAGTCTCCAGTGGAGTGTACGAAAGCTACGAGTTTTCGTTAGTTACTGGTTGAGGGATTGGAGAGGACGCGTCGTTGATGCTTACCTCAATCACTACACCGCCCGTCGGGCTTGATAGCCAGTTGTCCGGAAGACTAGTGTTCACAGAAGACTCTCCGTTGACATCCTTGGTAGGGATACAGGAAACAATGACGGTGGGTAAACTCAGATCTTCGGGCCATGCATCCTGTTTCGAATCTAGTATTCTGAACACTGGATCTGCCATACGATCGGGACTTTGACTGCTCCTTTGAGAGACCGGTAAAGAAGCCTCAGCTCTATGATTAGTGACCTTGCTTTGATCTGAGAATTGCTTGATGAGCTCTTCTGCTCTTGATCGGGTACGGTTGTGAATGACTATAGTCTTGATTCCCAGGCGAATGAAAGCATAAGCAGCTGCACGAGCCATTCCGCCAGCGCCCACTATGAGCCCTGTTGTCCGCCGCCTAACGGCATTGATGGGGGAGAGATTGCGCTGTACACATGAATGGATGCCAATCCAATCTGTGTTGTCGCCAAAAAGAGCCACAGTTGGACCGACTGTGTTCCTATCGAGTAAAGAGTCCATAGTAGGCGACTTGAGACACAACAAAGTGTTAACAGCTCCGATAGCTTTAGCCTCCTCGCTCATGAAATCCAACTTGGGTATAACGGCCGTCTTGAAAGGAGCTGTTATACTGGCGCCTCCAAACTTGTCGTTCTTGACCAGTTCAAAAAGCTCATCAATCGACTCGTTCACATAGATGTTATATTGGTGAGGCATGCCCAACAGTTTGAAAGCTGCTTCGTGCATAGCGGGCGATAGACTCTGCGCTGTGTTATTTCCGTAGATTCCAAAGAATTGACCATCAAGCAAGAAGGACGAGAATGCTGCTGTCTGGGCTTCTCTGACTGTTAAGAGAGAGCTTGAAGGGCATTCGGGCGCCAGCTTGCGAATAATTGGATGAGTGACCGGACTGAGGATTGAGTTGAAATAACACGACATACGGCCCAAATGACCGGTATTGTAAGCTATCACGAGTATTGTGTAGCTTTGAGAGGCTTTGACGCGATGGACAAAGTGTTGTGCGGCGAAGTTATCCGCCAACGATGTTGCTTTCTGGCAGATGCGAAGGATATCGCAGCCAAGATTTTGAGCTCGCTGGACCATAGCCCATTGCTTCGAAGAGTCCCATCCATCCTCTGCCGGATTGCAGACAGAGTAGTGTCCTATAATCTTTGTTTGACCTTTCGACGCAACGAAGCTCTGGATCTTGGCTGTGTTGCATTCCAGATCCACGCAGAGATATTCAGGCCCTAGTCTAAGGCCATGTTCTAAAAGCGCAAAATACTGGTCTTCATCGATGTCGAGTCTGCCTGTATTGTCGGTTTCCACTTGATACAGTATTGGAAGACCGATATTCCTCCTTACGACAGACACTTGCCGACTGATCCAATCTTCTGTTCTTTCGTCAAGGGTATTTCCGTCCTTGCAGAGCGCCGATATTGGTATTGTAACCTCAATCACGTCGGCTTCAATATCCACTCCTTTGAACTCGGATATGTGAGTAGAAAGCGTCGATAAGGGTATTGACAGAACATAAGTAAATCTCCGCGAGACGATAGGTAATGAAGAGAGGCTATGCCGAGCCTTGTATCTATCGGATGAATCGTGTTCCTTGACTATACTGTGTATCAAGTGAACGAAATCTTCTTCGACATTCTTGAGCGCGAATGCGGATGGAGACATGTCTCCACGAGAAGGTGTTGAACTGGGGTTGCGTATCAATGTGTCGGAGATGTTGTAATACTCGAAGCTGGACAACCTCCGGTAAGCTGGCGCTGCGCGACGAATGAGATCTCTTATAGTCTCGACATCGAACGCGCGAAGATGCTGCTGAATCTCCTTTGCATCACGCAAGATGTAGATGATGAGATGATTTTTAGAATATTCTGCAAGCCATTCTTTTCCCTTGCCCTCGACGGCACCAGGCCCACATACAATGATTGCTCCAGTCGGGTTTTCAAAGAGCATTGATCTCATCAATTGCAGCTCCTCTTGGCGATACTTTGAGATACCATGAGCTGCCTTATAAGCTGCTCGTGAAAGGCCAGTCGTTTTGTAAAAGTATTGGTCGGCATCAAGAACTCGAAAACCCAAGGAACTGGACGCTAGAACAGCCAAAGTCGACAAGCCACTTCCACGCATACCGATAAGCGCGATGGAGGCATCTGGAGCGTAGTTTAATGTGCGGTGTGGTGCCTCTGGACTAGGTATTCGAGACCTCGATATTGTGGGAGTAGGCGTATTGGAGACGTCTGAGAAGGTTCTTGGTGTCGCACCTTTCTTAGGCGACATATATGATGGTTGTGAATCGCCCGTAGTATGACGGTTTACCGCCAAATCTGAAGCCATCATGAAGCCGCGTTAACAAAAGGCGTCTGTGAGGGAGAACTGATGTTGTGAGAGCCTCGGGCATGGACCTCAGCGCACTGTGGCCCTCCTGTTCTGTGGTGGTTTTGGTACCATTCCTCACTAAGTAAAGCTCGACGAAAACATCCTTGGACCCATTCTTCTCCAATAGAAGCGAAGCGGCTGAAGTCTTTGCCGCTTCAGAAATCCCCCTGCACATGACAGGTAACTCCACTTACCCCGCATAACATTGCCAAATGGGTCAAGAAGTCGAGATTATTGATCTGATTGGATAGACACACCGGTCCCCTATCCTGATCCTGTAATACCGGTATCCAGCAGAGAGCTCAATTTGCTGCCGCAACACAAATAGAGATCATCATTCGATCCTGTGATGCGAAATGTCGACTTCAAAGACTCGAGCGGACAACAGGAGCCAGGACAAGGCCAACTCGAGAGGTCCCAAACGAGCAAGGACTGAGGCTGATGATTCTGACGAGGGTTCAAATGGGAGACACAGACATCGTGTCACAAGAGCCTGCAACGAATGTCGAAGACGGAAGGACAGATGTGGTGGACAACGACCTTCATGCAAATCCTGCGTCGAGAGTAATCGCACCTGCAGTTATGACCCGTCCAAGAAACGCGGGCTTCGTCCAGGGTACGTCAGAGCTATCGAAGCTTTACTAGGGCTGATCGTTACCACGATTGAGGGAAGTGAAGCATGGATATGTAGCCTGCTCCAAGGGAAAGCAGAACAGATCTCACTACGTCCGGCTTCACTCCAAATCCAGGATTCTGATATCTCAATTGACTTCCTACTCGAAGCCTGGAGGAAATGCGCTCTGGCAAAGGAGGCTGGAAAGCTTCTGGATCCTGAGCGAATTGAGGTTGATGAGGATGGCCCTGATTCAACTCAGTATTTCGATACAAAAGTGGCTGAGGCTCTTTCCCTATCTTTAACATCAAGGACTGGTGATACAGATGCCCTTTTGACCCCGATGAACACCGATACCACGCCGCAAGAAATAACACTCTTCGATTCGCCTCCTACGCCTGTCGTCTCAAGCCATGCTACTGATCAATATGGCGAGACATCCCCCCAATTGCCTGTTGGTCCGTATTTGGAATATCCCCTGGCAAACAGTAACGGATCCTCACCACTACCTGTCCCTCAATTGCCTAAACATTGGTCCTACCTTATGGACGTCTACTTCGAAACAACACATACCTGGTTACCAATATCTCAAAAGCATGAACTTCTACGTATAGCATATACAGTTGCAAATGGGGGTGCTAACTCTATTAATTCTCCATCGTCTGGCGAATTGTCCTTCTTACATGCTGTTATGATGTACGCTTCCCATCAAGCCAGCTCGATAGCACACTCATCGAAAACGCCTCTCGATCATACATACAAGGCTGAATCGCCCCATGCTTTAACTCACTCATGCCTCTTCGTGGATCCAGCTTCTTACGACCTTGGCCACGTAAGAGCCTTCCTTGTGCTAGCTCTATTCGAGATGTGCCAGAAGCACTGGACCGCTGCTTGGACAGCTACAGGCCGCGCCGTCTATACGGCAATATCCATCGGACTTATACCAAGAAGCTTCTCAGAGGGTCACCTGGTTCGAAACGACGATGTCAAGCGGACGATCCTTGGATGTGCAACACTGGAAACCATGATTGCAGCACGACTTGGAACGTCAACTTGTCTTCGATCAACCGATATTTCACTTGAAGACCTCCTTACTACTGACGGAATGGAAGAATGGGAGCCGTGGCAGCCGAAAGTTTTGCTTAACACCAACACACCACCCAATCAGCAGACCTCAAATCCGCATGTGCCTGGACATGTGATAAGCACTTTCAACAGGTTGCTCCAGGTCATAGCTCAGCTGAACAACTTGATACACCAGCGGAAGAGACCGGATTCAGAAGACACTCTACATGGGATTATGGTTACCTGTCAGCAGAATCTCCTGGATGACGGCCCAACGGCCGTTGACTTACCCCCTCAAGCACTCTGCCTGCGAATAGTTTCTGTTGCGACACTGGAAATGGCAGCAACGGAGCGTTTACTGTTACATGGCCCAGACTCATGGCGTCCAGAAGGCTATTGGCAGAGCATCACATCCTTGGTTGGCCTGATAGATGCACAGGCAAAGGAATTGGGCCGTTGCTCTGTCTCTCCTGTGGTGCAAAGTTGCTTGGAGCTATTACAAAATTCCATAACCCGTCAACGGTCGCAATATATTGGGACTAGCGTTTATGATGATATAAGCCTTGCTGGACGAACTATTGCCACATCTTTGGCCTCGTTAGAGGTCGCATCTGGAGATGGACCTCGGCTGGCCATGATTCTTGGTTCACAGTTAAACGCGTCAGACGAATCAACAGGTTTCATGGGTACGGCCCAACCTGAACTAGGGAATGGCCACATCACGACTCAGCCAGAGCCCTCTCAGATACAGGACAAGAGCTCAGCCCTTAGTACCCTTTTAGAAGCAGCACAGACTTCGATAGCACGGCACAATAGTTCGACCGATACCATATTATGCTCTCCTCGTCAGGATACCAGTATCGCCCTACAGCACAAAGGAGCACCTTTAGATTTGGATTTAGAAGACGATGGTCTTTTTGATAGCCTTGCAACGTTGGACTCGGCCGATTGGTAAGTTTCCCACCGAATAACGCAAACTCTTAATACTTACAACCGTATAGGTTGGCGAATCCTCCGGAGTTCATGGCGCATCTCGGCATACTTGAAAATCCACCTGATAACATGGAAAATATTTTTGACATGGAATTTTGAACAAATTAACTCGACGAATGACGGATTGTGATACCACCTTTTAGCCCATGGGCTGAATATCATATTTAAAATACAGGGTTCGATTTATAACTAGTATAACTCTGGCGACGGGTGAATGCTCTCTTGAACATAAAATGAAGATGCGCTACAATCGCAAATACTCAATCTCGCTCCTGTTACAATCTTCAAGAATGTGTTGATAATGCAATAACGTCTTCATGACCCCGAAAGCCCATCCGGTCTGTGGGCCCCATTTTTGTCGGAACAGGATTTTGCCGGTCAATTGTAATGACATCAACCTCAAGTAACGTAATTGAAACCCAACACCGGAAGCAGTCGAGACACTATTGTCATTCAATCACCCTGTCAGTATAGAAACCTCACCATGGCTACATATCGTCCCGCTATCATGTCAGCCTCGCTCGGCCGAGCTTGGCTACACAACTTTGCCGACAAGGCTCAGCAAGCTTCGTCTCAGGGCTTCCAAGGCATTGAAATCTTCTATGAGGATCTCGAATACGAGGCAAAGAGGCTTCATGATGTCGAAGCGCCCAGCGACGATCAAATACTGTCGGCAGCATCGAGTATTCGACAGCTTCTCGATGATTTGAACATGACAGTCATTGGCCTCCAACCCTTCTTATTCTACGAGGGTCTCAAAGATCGTGAGCAGCACGCGCGTCTGATCCAGAAGATTAAGCTATGGTTTAAAATTGTTGAACGCCTGGGAACCAACACCATCCAGATTCCTGCCAACTTTCTTCCCGCCGACCAATTGACCGGAGACATGGATGTCATTGTCGGCGATCTAGTCCAGCTGGCCGATCTCGGACTTCAGCAAGACCCTCCAGTTCGCTTCGCATATGAAGCTCTGTGCTGGAGCACCCATGTCGATACCTGGGAGAAGTCGTGGGAGGTAGCTCAAAAGGTCAACAGGCCTAACTTTGGTCTCTGTCTAGACACATTCAATATCGCTGGGCGTGTCTGGGGTGATCCTGCGTCTCCGACGGGAAAGACCCCCAATGCAGACCAAGACTTGAAGGAATCTCTGGAAAGGCTTGTTCGAGACGTCAGTCTGGATAAAGTCTTCTATATCCAGGTTGTTGATGCCGAGAGGTTGGAGACACCTCTAGTTGAGGGCCATCCATTCCACGTCGATGGAAATCCCGCTAGGATGAACTGGTCAAGGAATGCGAGAGCCTTTATGTACGAGGAAGACCGTGGCGCTTATCTACCTGTGGAGAAGATTGCCAAGGTGCTGGTCGAGGATATGGGATACAACGGATATATCTCGATGGAGCTCTTCTCGAGAACAATGTCCGAAGAAGGGAAGGATGTGCCGCGACAACACGCCGAGAGGGGCATTAAAGCTTGGAATAAGCTAGTTGAGCGACTCGGATTGAACTAACCGAAACGTATTAAGTACATAAAAGAACTGTTATACTATGTTGCTGCCTTTTTGCTGCTTGAAGTGAAGTGAAGGTATTCTGACTTCAGTCTAAAGTTTCTTGCATACGCTCAAGTAATGTCATGATGTAGAATGCTGTTTGTAGATGTTTCCTATTAATCATAGAAGAAGACTAGAAATTAATGCCTGCACTGTTCTCTGCTCCATCCATAAGAACCTTCCAAGCTCCTTCTCTATCGAGCTTTTTAACCTTCTCAGGCCCAGCCCAAAGCTTCCACTGCTCCTCAATCTGATACCCAATAACATGTGTTCCCTCGACCGCATACCATCCTTTTTCTTCCGCGAGCTTGATCATTCTGGTCCTTCTGGGCTTGAAGCACATATCAAGCAAAACACCCTTTTCCGGACGAGACAAAAACTCCTCTAGAGATGCTTTGACAGCAAGTTCCTCGGGAGACTTGGGTTCAAGATCAGGCACGCAGCCGACGACATAGTATGGTGTCTCAAGGCTCTGAGCATCACCTGCCTTCACGTGAACGATCTTGGGAACGGGCGAAAGCTTCTGGGAGTCCCGGATAAGATCATTCACTTCTTGTTCGTCTCGGTTCAGCACGTAAATAACTGATGACTTGAACGCAGAGTTGAGCGCGTAGACAGCAGCCCGACTCGCTCCTCCGGCACCAACTATCAGAGCTGGCTTGTTCAAGACTGGCTCGCGGTCTCCCTTCTCCAACAAACAGCCCTTGATGCCACGCCAATCGGTGTTGGTGCCGTGTAGCTTCTTTGGGTCTTCCCAATCCCGGTAGACGTTGTTGCAAGCACCGATAGTGGTGGCAAGGTCGTCAAGAACGTCAAGACGAGGGAGAATGGCATTTTTGTAGGGCATAGTGACGACCAAGCCGGCTGTGGTGTCCTTTCTTGCGAGCTCCATCAGCTCATCAAGAGTGGCGCATTCTGTAGCGTAAAAGGTCCATGGAAGCCCCAGAGATTTTGCGATGTGGTTGTGCATGGGCGGAGCGATTGAATGACCGACACCAATGCCCACAAGGTGCAGAGTGCGACTTTCTTGGCTGTTGGAATCCATCTTGAAGCTGCAGACGTAAGTTTGGTATGATGCTATCCAATTCTCTGTGTTGGTGTCGCTTTTAACTTGTCTCTGCTTTATTTTCCACGCGGAGTATTCTTCTGCCGCCTGGGGGACGGAACAGCTGGAATTACTGGCTGTTGCCCGTTGGCTCCAGGTGCGGCGGGGTACTGTTAGTGGTCCACTGCAGTAATCCCCCGCATTTTAGGTACTCTCATGCACTATGGTCACCGAAGATCCACCATTCGAGGAAAGGCAATCAGAATCAAAAGTCAGAACAACGTTAATTAACTAAAAGCAATTACTGTAAAGACCCCAGGCTCTTCGGTTATGGCAATTCCCTCAGCCATTACTTCGACCAGGCACATCGTTCTGGAAGTGCTTCATCATGGTCCTATTGCTCAATCTTTCCGTCTTGAGTCGCATCTTACGCTCTGCCCGCTGAACAGTGTCCAACTCCTTCTTTCTTTGGAGCAAGAAGCTGCGTTGCTCCGAAGAAGACATATGTATTAAGCTTTGCTGATCCCGCACACTCAGTCGGGCGAGCTGAGACGCCAACGCGGCGTCTTTCCTATCCTTTGTTGCGAGAGCATCAGGAGCCTCATTAATAGGTAGAGTAGCTTGGTTATCTTGATCTTGTTTGTCAATCTGAGTTGACGTTCGGTGTGGCTGTCGAGCTGATGGCGCTGTACGATGCGAAAGAAGTTTCCCAGATGATAGTCGAAGGGTCTCGCTGTCAACGGAAACGGCATTATCAGATCCATTTCTCTTGAGACCTTCAAGATCATAGAACTCGAGCATCTCGTCCGACAGCTCAACTCTGCAATGGCCTTTGTCTACCATGTGTTGCTGTATACCTTGAACGGTGCGGCTCCTTGTTCCACAGTAAATGCATTCTCTGTAGGCATTAATGACAAAATGAAGATACCATATTAAGGTCTCCAGGTCTACACTGAGGTGGTTTTTGTATGGAATCCTGAGACTGTGTGCTGTTTCCATGTGTTGGAGGGAGTCGTCAAAGGTTTGGGTGGTGTGGGTGCAGATGATGCATTGAGTGGGCTCGAAATCCGGCGCCGAATCATGGGCGGCATCATCCTCAGTGCCGGAGTCCTTTTCGCTATCGGATCCCTCTGAGGCTTTGACTTCTGTGTTATTTCTTTGACTAGAGTAGGTATCGTCATCGTCAATTATTGCTTCTAGTAGTCCCGAAGCAGCGGCGCGGTGCCTTAGAGCAGTGATACTAGAGATTGAATTAACACCAATTCGACGACACCTACTAGCCATGGATACTCACTGCTCTTCACTCTTTGCATGCACCCTGTGCTCTTGACTATTGTCAAAGGACAGGTCGCAAAGGGAACAGGTTGGTTTTGTTGATGACATGATGAGTGGTACGAATGAGTAAAAACGGGTTGAGGCAGCGTGGGACAAACGCTCAAAAAGAATGGTCTCTGCACTGTTATATATATATCAATCCTCAAAGCTTATTGGCACCACTGCATTTAAATTTTCACAACAGCGTGTAAGTTTATGCGATTGTATTCGTGACTCATTTACCGGGCGGGGCAGTCTCAATCAGGAAGCTGTGCATGATGCTGACAGGATCAGTAAATTATCAGCAGCACGTCGCCACTATCAGGTATTTCCACGAATAACATACTGATCATTATCTTTCAAAAAATAGTGACATGTTCTGCAATTGAAAGGTTCATTAAAAACTGATATACTCATTAAGCTTATTAAAGACGCTATAAAATAACTCCATCCCATTCTATTAATTTCCCTTAAGCCTTCTTTTTCTTCCCGAAACTCCATTTCTTAACCCGGAAAACATAATAAGACGAAACAGCAATAAAAATGTTAAATGCGATGTAAGCCCAAACGATACCGAAATTGCGCCACCTCTCAGTGTAGTAGATGTTACTGCCAGCCAGGAACTGGTCGGCATTGGTAAGCGAGCAGTACTGGCATTGCTGTGTAGCATCAGGGTTCTGGAGTGCTCCAGGTGCCTGAGCCAAGTAGTCGGCCATGTATTCGCCACAGGTCTGGCCCGAAGGTGGGTTGAAGATGGATGTCTCCTCGGTTGAGCATTCGACAGGTCGACCACCTAATTCGGTCGACACAATACCAGCTACCCAATAGGTGAAGGGACTGACGCGATACATGAAGATCCAGAAGCCTGGGAGAGCAGTAGGTGGCTGAAGAACACCACAGAATGTCAGACTCATGAGAACCAGAAGAGTGACAATGGCAGATGCAGTAAGAGCGTCTGGGAACGCAGCAATAGTCATCTGCGCAAAGGAACTGGCGTAGAGCATGAGTTGAATCATGAACAAGAGCACGAGACCTTGGCGGGCCGAGCTCTGAATACCAACAACGGGATAGTAGAAGCAGGCAAACATGAGGATACCAGTGAGGACCTGGTAAGGGACTTCGACGAGAACATTGGCGATCATGAAGGCCTTCCAAGAGTAGGCTTTGCTGGGCCGCTCTCGGACCTCGTAGAGTTCACGCTGAGTGATGAAGTGAGGTTGAATCTGAGCAAGATTAGTATGTGCATAAGGATGCTAAGCTTGTAACTTACCTGTTGAACAAGAGTAGAGAAGACAGTGATAATCATAAAGACGGAGAACAAGATGTTCTGCATACCAGCCATGGTGGAGTCAGCCTTGAAGAATGAGAAACCAACAAAGAGACCCGCGACGGTGCCAAGGATCAGCTTCGACATGATGTACGCCGGCATGCGCCAGTACTGCTGGAAAACTCGTTTAGTGACTTCTCGAAGCTGGGCACCGAAAGGCATAGCGAATTCAGCGTGGCTGGCCGCATCGTCTTCGGGGGACTTCGACGACATGGTTGAATGGATCCTCTCGACTTCAGCCTCGACATCAAGTCGCTCCTGACTGCCCTTCCAAACAGTGTGCCAGTCCTCTCCCTTGGAGCTCACGGCATTGTTAACGATCTCCAGCATCCATTCAGCTGGGTTCTCGTCATCACCACATGTCCTAGCACCGTGTCTCTCGAAGTAGTTGAGAAGGGTACGTGAGTTATCGCCGATATCGCCAAAGTACACAGTCTTACCACCCCGGGCAAGGAAGAGGAGTCGATCAAACTCTTGAAATAGAATGGCACTGGGCTGATGAACGGTACAGAGAATGGCTTGACCAGCGTCTGCAAGCTTGCGGAGAAATGCGACAATGGCCCACGAACTCTGGGAGTCCAAACCGCTAGTCGGCTCATCGAGGAAGAGAAGAAGCTTTGGCTTGGCAGCGAGCTCAACTCCAATTGTGAGAAGCTTGCGCTGCTCGACGTTGAGACCTTCACCGGGGACACCCACAACAGCGTTGGAAAAGTCCCTCATGTTGAGCATGTCGATGACTCTCTCAACCCAAGCGTGCTTCTCCTCGGTGCTGACAGTGGTAGGCTGGCGGAGCATAGCGCTGAACCTGAGACTCTCACGAACAGTGGCGGTCTCGAGATGAAGATCTGTTTCATGTGAGTAATGATATCAGAAAGTGTAGACGGAAGACTTACCTTGCTGCTGGACGTATCCAGTTTTCCTCTGGAAGCTGGCATCAAGTGGCTTGCCGTTGACAAACATATCTCCAGTGATAACACCCATGCTGGTTCGCTGGGCTAGAACGTCCAAGAGGGTTGTCTTACCGGCACCACTGACACCCATCAGAGCCGTGAGTGTACCAGGCTTGACCCAACCAGTGACGTTGTCTAACAGTCGTCGCGGCTCACCCTTAATCTCGATATCATACACAACATCCTTCCAAGTGAAGATATCGGTCTGGGGCTCAAGAACAGCAGTGCTGTCTGTGCCCTCGCCAGTCTTCTCGGGCACACCAAGCTCCTCGTTGGTGGCGCTCCTGTCAACACCAGCCTGAAGATGAGCTGGAACGTGGCCACGTTGGAAAACGAGAACCTCGGCCTTGCTGGCGGTCTTGGAGTTCAACTCAGTGGCGGCAAAGTAGATGAGCATGAAGACCACGAGGAACGCCAGTAGGATACCGAAGTTGCGCCAGACATGGGAGTAGTAGTAGCGGTAGTTGGTCTGAATGAAGGCATCACCGCTGACTGTTCGTTGACCAGCCACTGCGCCAACAGTTGAGCAAATCCATGAATCTCCAATGAGCTCAGGATAAGCAGGAACAATAGCTGAGCAGATGAACTCGCGGCCGTGGAACTCATTGGCAATCAGGATCTCAAAGGCATAGAAGATTGGATTAATCCATCTGAAGGGTGTTAGTAACCGTGTAGAAAGAAGGACAATTTGAACTTACCTGATCCAGCCAAACCAGTCAACCATTTGTGGCACACGGATCATGAAACCAGTGTAGATAACAAGAGCCAGAACCATGATACCAGCGAGAGTCATAGCTTGGGAAACCGTCTTAGTAACAGCAGCCATGGTTCGGAAGATGGCAGCCATCACGAAGGTCGAAATGTAGGTGATAAGGAAGAAGAGGAAGAAGGGACCGGGTTCGCGACGAAGTCCAGCAAGGAAGTACAGGATGATGTTGAAGACGGTCGCTGAGACAAACTTGATGGGTATATCAGCCACAATGCCAGAAATAGCTTCGGCAGCAGGGTGGTAGAAGGCGTAGGATGCGTGTTTCTCGACGATAGGGCGTTGGGCGTAAAGGTTGTTGATCTCAGAGATGGCTGCAAGGGCGTTCATGAGGATACCCATGAAGAGCACGGCTCCTTTGGAATAGAAGCTAGCAGTTGCATCACCCGTACCGTAGTACACGGAGCCAATGATGAGAGCCATGATAACATTGGTTGCGACATTCGTGACGGTTGCTGAAAGATCGTTCCAGATTCGCTGGTAGGCTCGTTTGGTTGTGAGGCGAATCTGTGTCGCAAGGCTGATGATGTAGGGAGACTTGGGTCGGACGTGTTTTCCCTGGCTAGGACGTAGGGTTAGCAAATGAAGTAGTAATTGCGTTGTAAAGTGTACTTACACAAGATTCTTGCGCGCTCGCAAGGGAGCAATGGCCTCATGTCGGTCATGCACAGGATACTCAGCCTGGTAAAGCTCAATCTCCTCGCGCAGTTCCTTGTACTCAAGCGAATTATGCCAGTACCTCTCAAAGTCTTCGGCAGTACGAGGGACCTTGTTCTCCATTCCTGCTCGAGCCTTCCTTTCTTGGGGATTGGTGACCGACGTAAGAAAGTCGCCCACGGTTTGGCGTTGCGGGCATTGCCAGCCCATCCTCTCGAAGTAGGCCTTGGCTTTGATGGCAGGTCCAAAGTAGATCTGTCGACCTTCGTACAGCACGACAGCCTTGTCAAAGAGGTCATAGATGGCTTGACTGGCTTGGTAGATAGCCAGGGCGTTGGCGGAGCCGGTGTAGTCAGAAGCCAGACGAATTGCCTCAGCAAACTTCAAAGCAGTCGCTGAGTCAAGACCTCGTGTGCTGTTGTCCCACGCAGCCATGGGCGATTGAGCCAGCATCATCTCGGCGATACTGACACGCTTGCGCTCACCGCCCGAAACACCACGAATGAAATCGTTACCAACTTTGGTGTTGTAGGTATGACTCAGACCACAAACAGCCATGACAATCTTGGTTGCGTTCTTGCAAGCTTCTTCGCGGGTCACTCCGACGAGGTTCTCGGAGTTGGAGGGCATTCGGCATGAAGCTGCAAACTCAAGCGTTTGGCCGACTGTCAAGTGAGGGAAATGCTTGTCAACCTGTTCAGAAGACGCGTCAGTAAAGTCATGAATGATGTACTTGCAAGTCGCTTACCTCTTGGTTATATCCTGTCTCGCCCTTGAACTCCTTCATCATGTCCTTCTGCGACACTCCATTGTATTGAATGGTTGACTGCTCACCGAGGCCAAGACCTTCCAGCTCGCCAGTCATTGTCTTCAGCAATGTCGAGCATCCAGACCCTGGGCGACCAAGGACGATGAGAGTTTCACCACCGCGAAGAAGTCCATCAAATCGGTGGAGAATTGTTTTTGGCTCCTTTTTGCCTGATCTGAGATGCTCTCCCAAGCGCAATGGAGCCTGGACCAGATCAGCAAGAGTCTGTTGTAGCTGCAAGGCGGCTCCTGTGCCGTAGACGCTGAGGTCCTTGAAAGCCACGCCTGCACTCTTGGGTCCAACGCCAGCCTCATTCAGCTGGCGCATAGTAGCTTGTAGCCATTTGGAAAGATCAAAGGCTTTATCGGTCGGGTCTAATGCGGGATCGTTCTCTCCGAGATCTGGGATTCGTGAAGGTAGTGTCGCTAAGCTTTGTCTGCGATGTTGGGAGATGCCGGTAGCAATTCTTTGGAGTTCCTGGCGTTCTCCTTCTTCAATGATCATAGTATTCGTTCGTGTGAGTGGTGAAGGCTGGCCGTATGTGCTGCCAGTGGAATATTGAGGATCCCTGCTCGAGTCGCTGGATGATGATCCATCTGTGTGGATTGAGTTCGGCAGGCTTTCCGTTGAATGCCTGGGAGCCATCTTGGCGTTGGTATGAGAATTAATTGGAAGTCAATTGAGTACCAGCGCGCAGTGGATGTACAATTGATAATTGCCAATGAAGTAGATTATATTAAAGATAAAGCGATATAATTATTAAGTGATGGAATGAATGGCTTTTGGGGAGGAAACAGCTTAGCTTTAAGCCCATCAACGGATTCAACGCAAACGGCTTGAGCTGACAGCGTCAAGCCCGTCAGCAAGCCCAACACTAATGGGATTAAGCTACGGGACACTGCGGACGCCGAAAAAGTCGCCATTGGTACAATCATTAGTCGGAAGCTCGGTAGCTCCAAACTCTGCGGCTTACATGCTTTGGCTACTTGAGACGTGGACGTGTTTGTCGGGTGCTTTCTGCAGTCCGCTAGCCCGACCGGGGTGGAGAGGGATGCACTGCGGCTGACAGTCATCACTGAAAATCAGTCATGATGACACAGATCCACCGGAACAATCTTTAGGTTTAGCGCGGAGCGGAGGTTCGGGAGTTTGGAAGAACCCTTCGAAGCCGCGCGCTAGGCCGCGGACTTTGCGGGCTGGGATGGGAAGTCCCACTACGCTGACGCGGTTTTTTTCTCCTTTTCCAGAAAGACCAATGACGTCAAACAGATCGTGGAATTTTCTTTCTTTCCTTCGTCCAGTCCAGCATTGCAAAGACAGCAATTGTGTGAATACTCCAAGTAGCGTAGATTCTTTAACTAGCTTACTAGAATATCACTGCCTCACCGTGTTCATTGTAGTGTAGTGTCATGAGATATTATTCTAGAAGCAGGGAAGACAGGATACAGTGACCCATGGGTATTTCCCTTGCTAAATCTCTACAATAATCTTGTTCTGGTACCCAAGTGAAGGGGTATCGGTCCCTCAGATCTACAGATAGCGGCCCGCAGCATGACGATCGGTAATTATCCCGTTGCGTGTCCACCGTACCGGGTTATTGGGAACTCCGACTCGCATTAACACCAACTTCTGATGATGCTAAGCTCTTTGCTAGTTTCTCAAATGTCAATGCGCATTGCCACTGGCTTCTTGAATCTAAAAGTTAAAATACTTGGAATTCTAGATATTTTCTGTAGCTTCAACTACGTCAGAAAAAAAGACTCAAGTCCATCAGTTGTGCGCGTTACGTTCAATAATCTCTGCGGATTGAAGTTGTCTAGGGTAACACATCGCCTTGGAAATCCGGGCAGATCCGAAGGACCCTGCGTTACTGTACCCACCAGTTAAAACGAGCGGATCTATAATATTCCGATGAACCGAGACAAGCACTAACCACATACACGCTGATACGGTGTTATCTTATCTGCACCAAGCCCGTTATCGGTCGTCCCATGCACAGCCGTATCTGCTTGAGTCACTTGACATTGACATTTCTCACTTCGGCTGGACAAGCTAGCCGACAAGTCCGGACCAGCCTGTCAAACACTAACCTAAAACGCGATGATAAGCTATCATTCTCTTCTTATCATTACCGAAATTGTATTATCTTATCACCAGAACGCGTTACCTCCTGAATTACCTGATAAAGAACTTATTTTACACTGAAATTGCCTGCTCGCGTAGAAAAGTAACTAGTCCCATAGCAGTATGGACTCTCCTCCACCGAGACCCCCTTCTCGAGACCCTTGGGAAGATGAGCATTTTTGTTTCAAGACCAACGGCACAGCTTGTGAGTGGGGAGAAGCTTATCACTCGGGCGGATACCATCCTGTCCAGCTAGGTGATGTTATAAATAATCGGTACCGTGTTGTTCGTAAATTGGGATGGGGTCAATTCTCTACAGTTTGGCTGGTGGTTGATACGCAGTAAGGCACAATCACATACACGTCTTGAAACAAAGCTGATAGACATCCCCAGGGAGGATCATTATGTCTCTTTAAAAATTACTGTTGCTAGGACGGGAGACCGCGTTGGCAAGGAGGTACCTTTCTATAAATCCTACCTCTCAGACGGATGCCCGTACCTCGTAACCTTACATGACGCCTTCACTATAACAGGCCTCAATGGAAAGCATGATGGACTCGTGTTGGAAGCCATGGGTCCAGATCTCTCAGAGCTACTACGTAAAAGACCCGAGTTCCAAGTCGGCGAGCCTTGGGAGCGACGCTTTACTACCGCATTTGCGAAGAGAGCATTGCTAGACACCCTGAAGGCTCTGGACTTTCTACACCAACGAGACGTGGTTCATGGGGATCTGCACTTTGGAAACATCCTTGCTTGCATCGGTCAGCTTAAGGTTTCGCCGGAAACAGAGAGCAAATTGCAACAATCGGATAGCGAAGGGCAGCCTTTGAAGCGCAAAGATGGTAAGAGGGATCTATGGGCACCGTCATATCTTCTTGAATCAAGGCCTCTTCATGAGTATTTCTCCAACGAACTTCAACCGCTTGTAAAGCTTGCTGATTTAGGTGGCGGTAAGTCGGTTGGAAAAATGTCAGTCTATACATATACATGAGACTGATGATTCACAATAGCGTTCTCTAGCAAGGAGCCAACGAGTGGGAAAGACGCTGTCACACCTGTCGCTCTCCGGGCGCCTGAAGCTATACTTGGCGGCGTTGTTGGCAAGGGTAGTGACATTTGGTGCTTTGGCTGCCTGATCTTTGAAATGCTCGTCGGGCGCTCGCTTTTCGTTGGGCTACAAAGTCTTGAAGGGAAACCATATGACGAGATCGCGAATGACGAACATTTGTGCCAGATCTGGGACGTGTTTGGCCCTTTTCCTCAGTCACTACGAGAAAAATGGCGGCGAGCTGATAAGTACTTCGGTCCCGACGGCGAGAAGCTTCAACCTCAAGATGAAGAAGAAGACAGTCAGAACGAGGACGAGGACAAGAACATCGGTAATCCAGGTAATGATGCCGGCCCTGGTGCGACATCCGACGACGCAATGTCGGATACTTCATCTGTATCATTAGCCTATCCCGGCGAATATGTTTCCCTGGAGCGCCAGTTCACAGATGAAAAGCCAGATGACATCGGACAAACCGAAAGTGAGGAAATACTGCAATTGCTACGATGGATATTTCAGCACGACCCAAGTCGCCGCCCGTCTACGGCTGAGCTTCTTGACCACCCATGGTTCAGTGGCTCTCGTGACTCCAAGGACGATACCAGACCGCCAAGAAAAGCTCGCTACAGTTAAGGGATCCTTGTTATGGTTTATTATTTAAGCGTTTAGCCAAGTGTCACGTAAGAAAGCTTGGAGAAGTCAGAAGTGTAGCATTACTACCTAAATCATTTTTCCTGCCTAATCTACGAAGACTTATCGAAGGTTCCTCCCAAAATACCGGGAGTGCTCGCGAAGGAAGTACCGTTGTACTTGCCTTGCTCGTCTCTACCGAGAAGGAAACTCTCGGGAGGTCCTAGGTAGGACTGTCGTACACCACCAAGGTCAACCACAATCTTCTGGATCAGGATGTTGGGCAACAAAGCCCAGATACGAAGAGTGTATGCGCCTTCCTTAGGAACATCGAAGGAAGACGTCGTGTAGTTGCCATGTAGACCCCAAACAGCGTTACCAACGGCGTAACCCCAACCGTCAGGCATGTTGGTACCAACGTTGGGACCGATGGGCTGAACGATCGTCGGGTCAGGCTGATCCTCACCCGATGGATACAACGCAATGGCATACTCAAGTGGGTTTCGGTCTCCAAGGTAGTTGGCACCAGGGGACATGAAGACGGTCACATTGGCCGCAGAATGGTTGGTGTAGAGGTACATGTTGTACTCCAAAGCAGGGCCTTCTCCAACATCCAGCTTCTCAGTGTCGAGAGGGTAAAGACCAACACCAGCCAGAGTTCGACCATAGTTCTTGATAGTGTGGTACTCTGAGCTGTTCGACTCTCCCTCATGAACCTTTTGGTAGTGTGACGCTTCGATCGAAACGTGTCCGTCCGACTCAACAAAGCCCTCCTCGAAGCTGTCTGGCAGTTCTCGGTTGATCACTGTTGCCACAACCTTTGCATCTCGACCACTGTATCTCTCAAAGCTCTGGCAGTCGCTGGTGACGTTGATGAAAACTTCGGTGGTGTTGGGGGCTTTGGGAGCCTTGTCCCAGTCGACTGTCACGTAAACCCGGCTATCGCTGCCGTTGTTGCCACCGACTGTGCCATTGTACTGAGAGAGCTGGACATATTCTTCCCATGGTGCTGCGAACCAGTTGCAAGACTTGGAGCCTCGGTGGAAGACGTCAATGTATCGGGATTGGGCTCCGTGAGGTTCCAGGGGAGGGAGGTTGAGGACGTTGGAGGACAACGAGTGATACCTGTCGTCTCCCATAACGGTAGCGTTGGAACCCTCGACACCGACACCATACTCGCCACCAAGTGAGGGCCAGACATCCTGAACGAATCGTAGATCCGGAAGAGTGTTTCGCATTGGCTGTTGCCAGTACCCATCGTAGCCCAAGTGAGTCTGATCAAGCATGTGAGCCCACTTGCCGTCAAGAACCTCGTTCCACCTCTGAGTCAGGTTCGAGTCCTTGTACATGAGGTCCAGTGACTTCCAAATGACATCGTTGGCCGAATTTCGCTTCTGTCCAGCGTAAAGCTGGTTCCTGGCGCCATAGATCTGGATCTTGTTGACAATCTCGCCACCAAGGACCGGGTGAAGAAGCATCTCGAAGAAAGCAGGCTTGTACTCAGCATCCAACTTGTCAAAGACAGTCTGAGTGTCTTCCTTCAAGGTGGCCCACTGCTCCAGGATGGCTTCAGCCTCATGGTAATTGATGACTGAGTAGACATGGGGCTCCAGAAGCTCGAACTTGCGACGCGCAGCATACATGCCATAGCGGGTCATGATACTGGTAATGGCTTCGACATGCTCACTGCCGAATTCGCGCTCGACCCAGTGTTCAACCCACTTGGTAGTGCCGTCAGCCTCCCATCGCTCAGTGTCATAGGCAAGATCCATAAAGTGGCTGATGGGGATCTCCTTCGGCTTGAGATCTCCGACGTTGACAATCCAGATACGGCGAGCATTCCTGTGGTATGCCAGGGTCATTTGCTCGGTAGTCTTCTCCAGTTGAATGGTGTTGATCCACTTGTAGTTTCTTGGGTCGCCAACATAGTCGAAATGATAGTAGACACCAGCACCACCAGAGCGGTCAGTCTCGTTGGCGAGAGGCAGTCTGCGGATGTTTCCCCAGTTATCATCAGCCCAGAGGAGAGTGATATCATCGGGAACTTGGAGACCACGTTCCTGGTAAGATTGAACCTCCTTGTAAAGACACCACAAAGAGGGAACGTCGGTCAGGTTGTCAACTTTGAGTCCCTTCTTGAGAATCTCTCGTTGATTGTCGACAAGTGTCTCGAGCATGTCGACGATGCCATCGATTCCAAGGTCACCCTCAATGGCAGTGTCGCCGGTTCCTCGCATTGCCATTGTCCACAAGCTGTTTCGAGCATATGGCTTAGCTCGTTCAACTCCATACTCAAAGTACTCGTCGATTGTTTCGTTGTTGGTGTGGTATTGCCACTCTCCCTCGTAGAACGTTCTGAATTCATTCTGCGCTCGCATCATGGGTTCAGTGTGAGAGCCTCCAAGAACAATCTCGTAGGCGTCAAGGAGTGGCTGGTTGAAAGGGTCATCAATGTAAACCATGCTACCCCAAACGGTGGGCCAAAGGTAGTTGGCGCGAAGACGAAGCAGGAGCTCTGAAACAAGAGCATAGAACTCATGGTTGTAGGGAGCAGCATTGTTCCAAGTAGGCTTCCAGCGAGATCTGAATAATTAGCGCAGTTCACGTAAGAGTTGGAATTGAACTTACCCAACCCAGCTAGACAAACCAGGCTGCTCGTCGTTGAGGAAGATGCCTCGGTACTTGACTGAGGGCGATTTCTGAACCTTTGGCTTGGAAAGAACATAGATCTCGTCCCTCTTGCGAACAGGGACATCAGCCCACCAGTACCATGGACTGACTCCGATCTGCTCGCTGACATCGTAGATACCATAGATGGTTCCTCTGGGGTCACTTCCCGCAATGACCAGGGCCTTGGCCGTGCCGTTGATGGGGTCCTCGACGAGCTGACTAACGAAAGACTCCCATTTTCCATCAATCTCACTGACATCGATAAGGCCTTCTTCAATGAGTGAGTCAATGATCTTCGAATGTCCAATTGTACCAGCGATGATGACTGTGTTGGACTCATCGGGGTCTGTGTACGAAGGACCGGAAAAGCTCTGCTCCTCAAGAGTACGGTACTGCAAGCCATTAGCTAGCTATAGACGCCCGGGTGGAAGGAAATACTGACGTATGTGTTGTTCTTGACATCAACAGGTTCAAAGGTGTACTTGGCCGCAGAAGCATCCTTCTTGCCGTTGCTCAGCGTGAAGTTTGTACCAGTAACACGTCCAAAGTCAACGGCAAGGTCTCCAGCGGCACGGATTACTCCCCAGTATTCGTCCTCGGAGACACGGATTTGCCCCTTACCGACGTCACCTCCAACGATCTGGAAAGCATTGTCGGATTTATTGAAGGAAACAATAGCCTGCTGGCCTAGAGCTGACGCCAAAGGCACCAAGCCCAGCAAGGTAAGTGGTACCCGTGAGAGCTTCATCGCCTGATGATGATAAAGATTCCCAGGCAGATGGTTTCAAGCCATTGGTAGTAACTATTCAAAGACCTGCACTAGCCTTTCTTTTATTATACCAAACCTCCGGATAAATGCAACAAGCATCTTTCGAGAAACTGAGTTTAGGCATTATAGAACCGTTCATTAAAGTGGAACATGTTCTTTAGCAAGTTGGGGTATGATCGTCACGATGTAGCATCAGCCCCACAGAGCCGGGTTCCTTATTAGCCACAAGACCGGCTGTTTTCAAGCTTGAGTGATTAACCTGACGAATTGGCCAACCGAAAGCCTTGCAGGAATTTACCCACGATCATCAGGCCAGGCGGTGGACGAAAATTAACAACTTATTCCAACAACCAAGTGATTCCCCGCATCTCGGCGGCTGCTTGTGATTTGTGGAAATGCGATTGTGCATGATGACGATATTCCGACCGGGGAGAAAGCCGCCTGAAGTCATGTTATATACCAACCACTTCCAGCAAATAAAGGCTATATGATGTGAGATCAAGAGCACCCTGTCAATATTGGAATGACCGATGCATAATAGTAAGATGAATTCATAATTGTATTAAATAAATTCTAAACCCCAAACCTCCACTGCAGAAGAACAGAAAGTCTAGCTAACCAAGGCAGCCCTTATATCTAGCCATGATAAACAATAATGTACAGGAATGCTAATATCGGACAAGAGCCCTAAAAACTGGAGTACAAATCATTAATGCTTACAACAGTTATGCTGCACCATGCAATGCTAAGGTACCATGAAAATCCAAGAGTAGAATAAGTATTCTACAGGACGAAAGCGAAACCAGCCATGGCAGCGGCCAGACCAGCGAAGGACTTGGCAGCGCCAGCGGTCACAACGGGAACCTCCTTGGAGGGAGTCTCGGGCTTAGCAGGAGTCTCAGGGTGCTCAGGCTGCTGAGGCTTAGCGGCAGGTTGCTCAGGCTTAGCAGGAGCCTCAGGGTGCTCAGGCTTAGCAGGAGCCTCAGGGTGCTCGGGCTTGGCGGGGGCCTCGGGGTGCTCAGGCTTAGCAGGGACACCAGACTTGACAGGCTTGGAAGGAGTCTCAGGGTGCTCGGGCATGTTGGGCTTGGTGGGGTGCTCAGGCTTGGGCTCAGGGACAACAACGACGGGGGGCTTGCCAGAGTGGACAGGCTTAGGAGGGCTGATAGGCTTGGGGAGGTCGACAGGAGGGTGGACGGGCTCGCACTCTCCGTTGGAGCACTTCTCGTAAGTGTAGCAGTCGTCCTTGCAGGTGTCGAAGTAGTAGCGGTCCTCGTCAACGTCGCAGACAAGCTTGCGGGCATAGTCCTCAGAAGTCTCACGGACACAGCTGGAGCCGTGGCAGATGATTCGCTGGTTGAGGTCGTGCTCCTTGTAGTCAGAGTAGTAGCAGCTTCCGTTCTTGCAAATCTTGATCTTGTTCCAGGTATCATCGTAACACTCACGAGGAGCACAGAGGTCATCCTCGCAAACAACTTGCCACTTGGTGCAGGTAGGGCAGTGGACCTGGGGAGCACAGTAGTTACCGTAGCAGATGATGATAACGTCGGTAGGAACAACAGGCAGGAGAGCGATAACGGTCTTGGTAGCAATGACATCGCTCTCAGTGAAGGTAACGGTAGCGGTGGTGGTGGAAGCATCAAGGGTCTGGGTGATGATGTCGGTGTTGATGACAGTGTCGGTGGCACCGGGGTTGACACCGATGGCGACGTAGATGGAGAGAAGGATGTTGATGTCAACGCTCTGGCGGCGCATGATGCGAGAGCCAGTGATCATACCACCACAGTTCTCTGAGTCATCGCCAGGGCAGATGATGTCACAGAGGTCGGTGCTGACAGAGGAAGTAAGCTCAAGGTCGAGCTCAGAGCCACAGTAGCAGCTGCCATCGTTGAGACCGAAGAAGTTGGAGCCGGCACAAGCCTCAGCACACTCATCGGAGTCGTTGTCCTCGCTGTTGTAAGCAAGAGCGAAGCCAGGGAAGCCGTTGCCAGAGAAGCAGCCGAGGAAGTTGAATCCAGCTGGGTTTCCGATGCCACCAGCGGCGCTGGTGGTGGTGGTAGCAGCACCAGTAGTCTCGGTGCCGGTAGTCTCGGTACCGATAGTAGCAGTCTCGGTGGTAGTACCGTTACCGCCGCCGAAACGGAGGGTGGTGAAAGTGTTTGTCTGAGCGGCAACCATTTGGCCCATGGCAAGGGCGAGGACATCGGTGTAACGCATCTTGAAGGTTGAGGTGTTTTGAACGATTGACTGATTAAACGATTGTAAGACTCTTGAAAGAGTAGTGAGTGAGTGGAAGGAGGATGAGAGAGTTGTTTGATGATGAGAGAATAGTTTAACTTCGGGGGGCATAGAGTCCTACTTATACCTGATAAGATTGATGGTTTGGTATGAGGATTGAGACTTGCCCCTATCATCTAACCGCTACCTGCAATCGCTTCACAGCGTTAGAAAGAATTTACCCTACTTGGTAAACGCCAAGCGCTGCAAAATATCGGGTTTGAGACATGAAGTTCCAGCCGCCAAGCAGAGAATACAGTCGTTGGTTGAACATGTCTCACTCCACAATTAACAAGGGAAGCCCCCTTGACGCTAACTCACTTTTCTACCATTTGTGAGATTGTTTTGAATTCCCGGTTGCATTGTAAGATTATTTTAAATTCCAAAGATCACGATACCGGAAAAAGAGTCACATTGTTTGCGAGTAAAACCTGAATGAATGCGATATTGGTCCAAGACATGAGTAAATGACAATACCTTAGTTTGCGCACTCTTGGAAAAGATTGTAGAGAGTCCATACCAATGAGACGGAGAGCAATCTAATTAAAGTAAAGATAAGCTTGATTTGAATCTTAAATCGGTAATGGTGTTACTCTCTGACAGTAATGTTTTGTCTCCACTCCTGGTATTGGATAATAGCTAAGAAGATGCCGGTCCGAATACCTGGGTCTTTGTTGCTGCAGTGATCTTTCATCATGGCGAAACAGATCCCTTGAAAATGATGGCGCGAATATGCAGGATATCGCCCCCTGATTGGAGCTTGGAATAGTCCAGATGTCTGCGAAATGTCGCCCCTTTCGCGTCTTGTTCACCCTCGGCTCAGGTGGATCCATGTTATTGAGAAATTCTAGTGCAAATGAACCTAGAGTAAGAAGCAACCTTAGATTGGATAGGAGATCGAGACTGATAACAGAAATGTCCAGAGTTACTTGGACTTGGTTGTCTGGCTAGGATACAGGACGCACGCTAGCATCCCTTGAAATGTCGGGGTTGCATCTGTATTCCTCCCTCTTGACCACTCCGTCCATGTGCTTGTAATACTGTCAAAAGGCATGATAGATATATCTATGTTATAGATAAAAAATAGAAGATAATACCATATCTCATCATTGATTGCAATGCATTCTGGGAGCTCTAAATGTGTTTTTGTCAGTGGTGGCATGTTGTTGGTCTGTCTACCCTATCTATTTCACCAGCCGAAACACTCCCAATGCATCATGCAACTGGCCAAAAACACCGTCATGCCAGCTCGTAACTTGTTTCCACTCGTCCTCTGGGAACGTGACACTCATCATTCGCAGCCAAGCGCCGACAATCATATCAGCATAACTGGCCTTGGCTCCAAGAAGGAAAGGCCCGTCCGTGCTTCTCTTGAAAAGCACCGCCAGTGTTCCCAGCATCTCTTTAAGCGACTCCATCAGCTTGGTTCGCGCTTCAGCACTTAGCGTGAAGTCATCCCATGACGATAGTCCCGCACGGCTCAGAAATTCGGCTTTGCACTCGTCTTCTCTGGCAGGATCGAATGGCATACCCTGAACCCCGAGCTGAATATGAGCGGTAAATGCCGCATCGACGTTCATGTTGAACCTAGCATAATCGGGAAACTCTTTGTTGTTGCATTCAGACAAAGGAATCAGTATGTAAGGATGCTCAAAGTCAAAGTCGAGTTTCTGAGCCGGGAATAAATCACCCCCGCCCGAGTAGTTCTTGTTGAGGTAGATAGCGATATCGAATGAGTCGCCCACCACAGTACCAGTGGCAGTGTCATTGATGACAGGTAAAGTTTGCATGTCTTTACCATCAGCAAACTTGCGGCTTGCTGGGATATTAAGGCTAAGGCGGGTTTTGGCAACATCTGGAAGAGATACCCATTGTGTTGAGTACGGAGCGCCCTTGAAGTTGAGGGCATATCGGGCTTTCCAAGGGTTTGGAGCATAAACATTCTTCTCCACTGGAGCAGCGGGTTCAATATCGTAGAAAATGATCTTTTTTTCGTCCATGGTGAATAAGATATATGATGCGGTGAATGTAACGCAATGGTGGTATTTTTGGTGAGGGGGGGATACGCGAAAACTCAATTCAATACGTGGCTTATCAAGTTGATCCGAGACATTTACAGCGGTTGGTCCAAAAACGTTTTCAGCCACAGCCACAGTGAACAGCAAAGAAAGTGCAGCTAGCGCCACAGTAAAAGTGGCTGATGCTCAGATTGGGCGATAGATACCCTACAGGAGACTTGTCACTGTGCGTTGTCTATACTTGGCGCTTATTGCATTTACTATATTGCGTTTGGACTATTGGACAACCTGAGACCGGAAATGTTACCGTTTGATTGGGTTCGTAGTATGAAATTGCTGAAGATGAAAACACCATAGCGGAATGAGTTACTGGCATAATCCATGCTGATCGGCTTGACCGGCCGCCAAGAACCGTGCGGTAGTTGGAAAGATCCACTCATCCCATTTCCCAGAACTTCATTCGTGTTCCCGTATTAACTTCGGTGTCAATGTCAGTAGTAGACCCGCAACGCAGGGTCCAAACAGCGACCGAAGAACCTAAGCTTCGAGAGTCTGGATGTCTTGGCGCAGTTTTATAAAGTGATAATCATCGCAGTAAAGAGTCAAGAGGCGGTCAATTTATTTCTCGTTTACTCCAACTACAAAACACCATTCTTCGGAAATGCCAGGCGAATTTCAACTGAGTCAGTACAGAGCCGGTGGTGGCCATCCCACCGGCCAGCGCAATGGCATCGAGGAGACTCTCGAAGAGTCTTTCCTTAGCTACTACACCGGCCTACTCAACAAATACGCCGGCGCTGATGGAAAATGGAATCGCGACCAGATCGGCCTCTTCATGCACCACGTTCAGGCTGAAAACCCCGACGGCCTTGCCGCTTACCTGACAGATCAAGACTCACTCAATCTGCATGAGCTGATCAAATATCTCACATCACCCTGTGGCAACATTCTTGAAATGGCAGCTCCCCAGGATCTATCGTGGCCGTTGAGCAACTACTTCATCAGCTCAAGTCACAACACCTACCTTACCGGCAACCAACTTTCCAGCGATTCAAGCACGGAAGCGTACAAGGATGCCCTTTTGCGAGGTTGTCGATGCATCGAGATCGATGTTTGGGATGGTGCGGAAAGCTGGAAGGCGGGCGTCAATGACGAGGATTACAATGGCGAACTGAAGAAGGAAGGCTGTGGCGAGGCTAGGAAGATAACGTTCAAGGAGCGTGCATTCATCAAGTTTGGCAAATGGGCTGCAGCCAAGTTCGAGACCCCAGACGAAGACGGCAGGACCTTTAGCGATAGACTCGGGGACTTGCTGCAAATTGAACCGAGGGTTCTGCACGGCTTTACCATGACCAAGGAAGTCTCTTTCCGTGACGTCTGCAACACAGTCGGGGAATACGCATTCACGACCTCTGAGCTACCACTCATCGTCAGCTTGGAGGTGCATTGCAACCCGATGCAGCAAAACGCAATGGTCGATATCATGCAGGAAGCTTGGGCGGACTATCTTCTACCAGAGGTGGAAGACGATCCTACACACTTACCCTCTCCTGATGAACTACGGAAGAAGATTCTCATCAAGGTGAAATATGTACCGAATGACAAGTCGAAGAGTGACACTTCCGACGACGAAAGTATGCTTGAAGTCGTTACAGAAGGGGATGAGAAGAAGGTCAAAAAGGTCAAGGCACCCAAGATCACACAACGTTTGAGCCGCTTGGGGATCCATACACGTGGAATCAGCTTCAAGTCATTGGACGAGCCTGAAGCTACAATGCCTAACCACATTTTCTCGCTCTCGGAGGATATGGCCTTCTCCATCCAGCGAAAGCTACCCAAGGCCCTCTTCTCCCACAACCGGCAATTCCTCATGCGCACCTATCCTCACGGCTTACGCTTCGACTCCTCCAACTATGATCCCGTCATGTTCTGGCGTGCAGGCGTACAGGTGGTTGCTCTCAATTGGCAATCCTGGGACCTCGGAATGATACTTAACGAGGGCATGTTCATGGGCTCAGACGGCTATGTCCTCAAGCCCGAGGGTTACCGCCATGATCTAAACCGAGGCTGGACCAACGACGACAATATCTCTATTCCAACCAAGACATTGGAAAGACTGGCTATTACGGTTGTAGCAGCCCAGAACATCCCTCTGTTGAACAGCACCGACGACCCAGCCAAGTTCATTCCGTACGTCAAAATCGGGTTTCATACAGAGCCAGATGCCTTCAAGGCTATGACTTCCGAGGATCAAGCTCCGGAGCAGGCCAAGCAAGCAGGATACAGCGGGGAGACATCCAAGAGCAAGGGTACAAGCCCCAGCTTTGGTGAGGATACCATCGAGTTTCTTAACATTGAAGGTGTTGTTCCTGAGCTGGCCTTCCTTTCAGTCAGGGTGATGAATGATGTTCCTGGCCCAGACGTAATGGCCGCGTGGGCATGTGTGCGACTAGATCGATTAAGACTTGGATATCGCTTCCTCCGTCTCTTGGACAAGGATGGCATGCCGAGCAAGGGTATACTTCTAGTGAAGGTTGCGATGAGGGAGGCTAAGTAGTTTACGTTATAATACAATCGACTTGTTTAATACCATCTGATTGAGCACTACGATGTCTCTACACAAGCCGGCTCAGTCAGCATATTAAGTAATGCTATTGTAGTTTCCCAGTTGAAGACCGAGGAGTTTTAAATACAAATGAGCATCTTTTTGGAGATGCTGAGGCGAACTGAGATGATGAACAAGAGTCCCACCAGGGACATAGCTCCCGCATAGTAAGCTGCGGGTCGAAAAACAGAGACATTCTCATTACCATGCGCCCCCGCTAATGAATAAATGCCTGACGCAATTGGCGTACCCTAGAATAGTTAGTGCGAAGTCACGCAAGACGAGAATGTCTGTAACTCACGAAGAAGAAGCCACAGAACCAAGTGGTCCAGACGATAGGTAGTATACCGAGTGTATTCTCAGGCCCCATCGTCGCGCCCAGCATCGGTGGGACGAGGCTGAAGTAGGCGCCGCAGCCAATGCCGTTGAAGACGAGAAAGACTGAGAAGATACCCACAGTCGATGCCAAAGGCCAGACAACTAATGAACTGAGACCAATGAAAAGTAGGCAAAAGATCAGACTGTTGATCGGACCAAGTAGATGATCAGCTGTATAGCCTCCAAGGACTCTGCCGACAGTCGAGGCAAGGTTCCATGCTGCCAGAATCACAATGGCGATCTGGTTTGAGTAGCCCATAGACCTGGAGAAGATGGGAATGAAGTATGGTGGAATGAATAGTGGGAATGTTGACAAGGCAGTTCCCGCGACGATTAGAAGGAATCGCCGCTCTCTGAACCGGTACCTAAGAAGGAAAGTTAGCCGCCAAACGTGAAGACGAAAGAGGGAGATATCAACTTACCATTGGAGCTTGAGCCCTGCGCTGGCTGCCCCGGAAGGTTGCTGGATGAAGTACGACGCTGGTATGCAGACACCCCAGAGCATGAAGCCGAGGATGCGAAATGTCCAAGCTACATCTACCTGTTGCACGAGAAGATTTGTTGCGATGCTCATGATAGCTGCTCCGAGACTTCCGCCTCCAAACACAATGCCCATCGCTAAACCTCTGTGTCGCTTGAACCATCTCAGTGGGGCAGTCGAGCAAGCCTAGGTAGATGTGAGCAAGAGCACAGCACTATCAGAGACGATGTGCAAGAACTTACAAAGATAGAGAGGCCCCCACCTATCCCAAAGATAACGCCATGGAAGACAAAGAGAGCCCCGACATGCTTCGTTGTCCAGCTGGCAAGGAACTCCCCCAGCCCCATCAGAATTCCGCCAGCAAGTGCAGTCTTTTGGTAGCCAACCTTCCGCACCGCTAGACCGGAAAGGATACTAAGGGAGATCATGAACGATGTTGCGAGCGATCCGACAAAGGTCAAGGTCGTCAAGCTAGTTCCAGTCACTTCAACAAGTCTGACTTGCATGATGCCCCAGGAATAGATAACTCCGAGATAACAGAAAAGCGAACAGGCCGCTGCTAGCACTGCAATCCATCCTTTGGGATCATCAAACTCAAAGGGCGGCGGAGTTGGAGTTGGACATGTATCATCGGGTCGTGACTGGTCGGTTTCGTTACCCTTCTCATTGTCGGACGAGTTTGATGAGATTGGCCAGTTGGCACCCATATCTGTGGCCCGGGCCGCCATCGTTTGCAAATGATTGGTATATTGATTGAGGAACTGCTTTTGTAGAGAAGACGGGAGCAACACTTGTGTTAAATATTCTTCTGACACCTTCCGTCGGTTACAGCAAATGCAAAGCCGACAGCAGAACCGACGCCCTGACGATAACAACCTAGGTCAGTGGATCATACAGCGCGATAATGTTTGTCATAGGAATGTTTGGAATGGCCGATGTCCCGGTATTAGTCGGGTGGTCGGTGTTCGGCAGAAAACTCGTCATTCCCGAGTTCCGATCAGGTATGTCGGATTTCGGCTTTGAGCTTTTATAAATGAACGTCAGGACTACAATGGGACAACAGATGATTGATTCTTCAATCACAAAGAAAAAGACATCTAATTCTTTATTTCACTTTCTTGAACTTCACGGAATATCCTTTCTTTATCTTATTTTAAACCATGGCACCTTCAGTTATCGATGACTTCACAGAGGTTTCAACTCACCAACACTCTATCCCTGTGAAGCCTGTACATGGCGAAGGTCCTTTGATGCACAGATCACTTGTACAAGAGCCGTACATGGTCGAATCAGCAAGTGGAATTGAACTGAAGTTATCCACTGGACAGACAATCATTGATGCTTGTGGAGGTGCGGCAGTCGCCCTCATTGGCCATGGCAACGAGGAAGTTATCCAGGCTATAACAGACCAGGCTCGCAAAGTCAGCTACGTCCATACGCAATCATACACCACTGCACCTGCTGAGGAACTTGCCGAAGTCCTCTTACAGGGTAACCCCTATGGCCTTGAGAAAGCATTCTTTGTCGGCAGTGGCAGCGAGGCGGTCGAGTCAGCATTGAAACTTGCCCGTCAGTACCACTACGAGAAGGGTGACCTCGATAGATTGCACATTGTCTCCAGACGTCAATGTTACCACGGAAACACAATGGCTACTATGTCTATCTCTACCAACCTTGCCCGACGGGCTCCCTACCACGGCTTCCTCTACCCTAACGTCTCTCATGTTTCACCTGCCTTTGTATATCACTACAAGGATAATTCCGAGAGCGAGGAGGAATTTACCGCCAGGCTTCTAGTCGAGCTTGAAGAAGAGTTCCTACGAATTGGGCCAAATAAGGTCGCTGCTTTCATAGCTGAGACTGTGGTCGGCGCGACATCTGGTTGTGTCGCTGCACCTGTCGGGTATTTCAAGGGCGTCAGGGAACTATGTGACAAGTATGGGGTCATCATGATTCTTGATGAGATCATGTGTGGAGTTGGTCGCACAGGTACTTTCTTTGCTTTCGAGCAGGAAGGTGTTGTGCCTGATATCATGACTATTGCCAAGGGTCTCGGTGGTGGCTATGCAGCCATCGCTGGTGTTCTTATCAACAGACGGGTAGTAGACACTCTCAGGCAAGGATCAGCTGCATTTAACCACGGACATACATATCAAGCGCATCCCATCTCATGTGCCGCAGCGCTTGCCGTTCAGAAGATCATCAGACGCGATAATTTGGTTGACCGATGTGCCAAGATGGGTGTCATTCTGGAAATAATGTTGAGAGAAGAGCTTGGCGAGTGCATGTCAGTTGGCGACATTAGAGGCCGAGGACTGTTTTGGGGCGTTGAGTTTGTCAAGGATCGTGCATCAAAGACGCCATTTGACCCGGCAGCAAAGTTTGGACTTATGGTCCAACAGCTTGCTTTTGAGAAGGGCATTGCTCTGTACCCTGGTGGTGCAACTATTGATGGCGTCAAGGGTGACCACATCCTGCTTGCACCGCCGTTTACAGTAACGGAGGATCAACTGCGCACTATTTGCCAAACACTTAGAGAGGCAGTAGTTGAGGCAGAGGGGAAAGTAACATTAGATTAAATGTCATTTCATGTAATTTAGAGTACCAGTAGTAATAGAACTAGCATCTGAGATTTCTTGTTGATCTTAATTGTGCCTACTGTCCTAAGCAAACTAGTGATATTCGAAGGAAAAAGAGAAAAAGAGTGTAAGTAGTTATGTACATGCAGTGTACATCCCAGAAATTGGAGATATTCGAAATTGCACATTTCGACTTCGCTGTAGCTGAGTGGACTCATAATCAGTGCTTATGAGAATGCCCACAAACACCACGAGGCTGAAGAACCTGGACAGCCCTCTTCCCTTCATGCGACAGATCTCTGCCCTGAAGCCCACCAACACTTCTCCTGTTAAGGGTCTTTGAAACAGTATCGTTGTTAGAGAACTTGGCCTCAACGCCATTTCGGAAGTCAATGTCATCCGCGATGTAGACAACCTCACCACCGACCATGGTTAACAAAGCCTTCTGTCGAGCGATTTCATTCTCAGGTACCTCGAAATAGTTTGCTTTCAGAATGATGGCGTCGGCCAGCTTACCGACTTCAAGTGACCCGATATATGCATCTGCACGGAGGAATCTTGAGCTCTCGGTGGTGATGGCGCGAATAGCTTGCTCTCGTGTGAGCGTCAGTCCTGGAAGGCCTTTGCCTTCATAGGGTGCGCCTTGGGATGCAGGAGAGTTGGGGTTCTCTGGATCACCTGATCGAGTGACTCCAGCCTTGATAGCAAGCCATTCATCAAGAGGGTCAATCTGTTGAATGGTATTAGTCATGCAATAAGAAGGAAAAGCTCAGATATAAGGAAGAACGCACCGGCCAGTCACTGCCATACACAATCGCAGAGCCAAACTTGGCAATCTCACCAAAGGCTTCCAGGTAGTGTGCCCGCCTGGGTCCCATACTCTTGACACCGTTGGGAAGCCATACGGAACTTGCCTGCGACCATTGGAAGCTCATAATTGGGTCAGCCTTGAGCTCAGCGAATCGTGGCCAATCTGAGGGATCAGTAACTTCATTGTGGGCGAATCCAACGCGGTAATCACGAAGCTTGGGGTTCTGTTCTCGAAGAGCTTCAAGAGCATCGAGAGCCGTTCGAACAGCCATGTCTCCGTCAACATGGATCTGTGCGTCGATACCTTTCTTGAAAAGACCGGTGAGCGTACGGGTGAGAAGGTCCTTGTCCCAGTACGGTTTCGGTCCGGTGTTGGACTTTGGCTTCCACATTGAGCTATTTTCCACGGGCTGAAAGTATGGCTCAATCAGAGATCCGGTGTTTGAAGGGTACAAGATAACGCCATCCATAAACATTTTAACAGCGTGCCATTTGAGGGACGCCTCAGGTCCAATCTCCTCCTTATCGTTCCATCGCGACGTCACGTTCACAACGTCTTCAACGAGATCATCGACTCCCGTGGAGTTCTCGGGAGGGGTAATGGAGTAGTCGAAGAAACCTCTGGCGCTCAAACCACCTTCCTTCTTAACTGCAGCGAAGGCCTTTGCCGCGGTCTCATCAGCTGCAGCATCTTGGAAAGACGTAACGCCTTCTTGGCGAAGAAGCTTCAGGGCAGCTTTGACGGATTGTATGTTTTCCTCATCTGTGGGAGGAGCGGGACCGGATAGCAACATACTTGCTGAGTCTTGCAAAATCCCCGAGGGCTCTTTACCCCCTGCAAGACGTTCGATCTTGCCATTTCGCGGATCTTCGGTCTTGCTAGTGATAGAAGAAGCTTTCAAGGCAGCTGAGTTTACCCAGAAAGTGTGCATATCTGCAGAGTTGACCAAGATAGGTCTCTTCGTCTTGAGAGTGTCGAGGTCTTTCTTGGTAACGCCTCCAGTCGCATCGGAGAGGGCATAGAAGTCAAGGTTGATAACCTCAAGCCAATCTTTGTTGCTCCTATCTTTTTCTTCGTCCAGACATGTCTGAATCTGGGCGAGGACCTTGTCGAGACCTAAGGGTTGGAAGTTCATGTTGCATTTGAGGAGAGCACCGCCGCCTCGCATGACATGCATATGGGCGTCAACAAGGCCTGGCATCATCATTCGACCTTCAAGATCGAAGACGGAAGTGTTCTTGCCGATGTGCGACTTGACAGCTTTTTCATCGCCCAAGAAGGTGATGTATCCATCCTTGACGGCGAGGGCACTGTGCTTGGATGACATGAGATCGAGGGAGTAGATGGAACCATTGTGGAAGACGGTGTCAGCAATGACGGTCTTGTTCGCCGAGCCAGTGGAGGCGGCTGATGCCGGTGCACCTAGAGCCGACGCGGCCAGCAATAGTCTTGAGAGTGCCGGTGAAGGTTTCATTGTAATAAGGAAGAGCAATGAGTGCTCTGAGGATAGTTCGAGGTCAATTGAAGTTGTAGAAGGATCAACAGGCGGCCTTTAAATACTTCAACAAGATTCAATAACCCGGCAGTCTTACCAAGATTGGCAGTTCTTTCCACGCATTATTAGTAGGCCTTTTCATTTAGTCCTTCCCTGCTAACCGAGTCTACAGCATAATGTCCAATTGTTAAGGATAATTAAGTTCTATGCTTATCTCAAGGTTAAGCCAGCTGACCCACCACAACAGAGTGAAGTTGGTGGTTGTGTCGTAAATCGGCCCCGCCATCTCTCGCTTCAACTGGATAGCGGCGCAGTCTTGCGGGGAAGTCGCTTGAACTATCCATTTTGGTCCTAGTTCATCGGTCTACTTATCGTTATCGAGCGGAGGATCTACAGCCAGAAGCGAGCACTTCTTCGGATAATTCACCGTTGCGTATACCCTGAATTATTGCTATCTATTGACTCAATTGGTATAGGTTAGAGACCAACCTACTTACTGATGCGAAGTGTTGCTGCTATTGACACTGAATTGCAGACCTATCTTCGACGCCATAGCCAATTCTCAAACTCATCCTCGCTCAACTCTCGAGGAACCTGAGTCTTCTTCGTCTTCCAGCGCATAGAATGGGCTCCAACGCTTGGGTGAAGTTCTGGATTCTCGGCTAGTTGCTGCATCCTCTTCGTATCCGGACTGTCCCCTCCCTCGCAAAGCAGTCTAACCTGATATGCTCTCTCTGCAAATATCGCGGCTCGTGCTACATCCCCGTGTACAATGGCGATCTGGAATGCGTCATAATTGGCTCTGGCTACCAAGATATTCGTGCCTTTTTCGAATTCTTCCTTCAAAGTTTGAAGCAAGGCACGGCAGTTCAGAAGGCTGGCGCTGGGTACTCTCATCATTCGGACGGGATCACCGATATCCTTGTCCAGTTGTTGAATCCGCTCCCGCCGTTTGCCACTCTTCTCAAGGTCAGCGGGCGGGAGAAGGCAGACCTGGCAGCTACAGTCAAAGCCGAATTTCTCTTTCAGCCACGGTCTTCTAGTTGTCGATGGAGCTCCATGATCATAGGGTATTGTAATTTCTTCACCAGGTTCGATATCTCGGATGGCATGGATCGTCTCCTGCTCGAGACGTTCATTCCAGCTATTGTGAGCGTTTGCACAACAGGCATGATTGATGAAGCAGATAGTAGGGTATATGGCACCGACAGTCGCTCCACTGCCGCAAGGCAATGCGTTCGTTTTCATAATACCACTGAAGGGGTGCTTTCCAGGAAAGTTGTTGTGCAGTGACAGAACTTGACGTTGTTTTTCTTTCGAGAGGGACTTCAAGTCTCTTGCTATGATAGGCTCGAGCAAGGCTGATATAACATTGTTCGCTTGGAGGATAGGCTCCTCGACGAGAATGCGCATGCCCATGGTAATCTTCTGAACCGCTATGAGACCTTTGCCTTTACCTGGTACTGACTGGACCTCAAACAATGGTGTCTGGGTATCTTTGGCCGAGGCAGGATCGGTCAGAGAGTCACCAATCCCCTCAGACTCATTCCACCCGTCCACCTGAGAAATGAGTGGTCAGCTCCACATTGCCCCCAATAGCACCATGGAGATCATACCTGTTCATAGGATCGAAGTGAGTCATTGACTTCCTTCCAGTCGTAATGTCCAAAATGATCGACTGCTTCACACCAATAAACGATACGTGAACCAAAGATGGACCTTGCAATCCGGCAGACAGTCTTGATGAGTTCCCATACTCCTGTTTTAGCGGCATTACCGCCAGACACTTTGGAGCTGAAGCGCAAGAACTTGAACCCTTCAAAGGGAAGTGTTGGAACTTCACCGGCATTGAAGGACAGGTAGTTTGGTTTGACCTCCATACGTTCGTCAACTTGGAATTCATCTTTCACCATGAAGATGAAGAGCTTCCAAGCTTCGTGGGCGGCATTTGTCCGAGACAGCTTGGGGACCATGTCGAAGCCTGCATCGAAACCCATTGTGTGTTGTAGTTGACGTTTCTTGGGAAACAGAAGTAAGAATTGCGTTCATTCAAACCTGGTGTCGTGGATGCCTCATATACTGTCTGAACAATGACACGGTCGTTGTGAAATACCGAACAGGTGGCAGTATGCGATTGGAAGAATACTTAATGTGGCACCCAATGATTTACTTGCACCCGTTCCCTGCCATTACCAACAATGTTGCTATCTTGGAGCCAGGTCGGCCTCCCGCATAAGAAGCATTACCAACCCCGCACTTCGCTTCCTCAGTCTTTCAGGTTGGGATGTTAGAAAGCGAACAGTAGAACTTGAGGAAAAAGGTCTCACTAAACTTGATCCTATATTCATCTTTTCGTTACATCTGCATCGAATGCTCCATCGCGGATTACCCCATTGGTTAGCCTCTGTGAAAGGTGTATCAGTAACAATCGTTCCTCAAAGACGAATTAATACTAACGAGTTAAGTCGAAATCCTTCACTCTGCCGATGAACCAATGATATATGATTCTCCCCCGTATCTCGGATCCGTCGCAGGCCTCGCCAGCACCAATGAAATGTGCAAGGAGGATCGATTAGCACTTGCTCTCTTTTTCAGAGCAACGGTTACATAAGATCCGCTTCGCAGGCGGGAAATGGCGCGATCTGAATCACCCGGTAGTGGTTTTAGATGCCACATCTCGCTTGCTAGGCTTTCGAGTGATGCACCAGACTCAGTATTGAGGATCTTGGTGGTCCATGGTCCATGGAACAGGCAGAAGGCCACAGTGAATTGTTGAGATCGATACGTCGCTGCGTCCCGTTCCACACCACAGACAACGATGAAGACTTCGGGACATGAAGCTAAGTCTAGCTCTATATTATAGGAATTGTCCTTCTGATCCTGGAGATTGAACGCCGGGTACATCTCGAGTATTGATAGTTTCTCGTCTGTTGTCGAACTTAAGCATATCTTGAAGGGCAATGATTGCGGTGGGACCTTAGGGATGTTGAGATTGGTGAAACTGGCTACACACATGGATTCGGGATGGAAACCACCCAAATCACTCTCATTGGCCACTACTTCGACATATCCCACCACAGACCTATAGTATTTGTAATCCGGTTGCCGCGGGCTCAGCACAATGCAAATCAGCCCCTTGTTGTGTTTGAGGTATATCCAGGCTAGTCGAGAACCACCCGTGGAAGACTTTGCATGGACTGTAATCTGAAGACCGCTCGGTGTAACCTCTGGTGGTCTGAGTTCATCCTCCATCGGGAGCTTGGAAGCCACAATTTCCGAGTACTTGCAAAAACCACCAGATCGTATAGGCACACCTGCAGTTGGAAAGTAGTGGGGAGAATCGCAAAGAAAACCAGTGTTGCCGTGGATGCCAGTTGATCGCCATAGAAAGATGCTGTAATCCACCTCCCGTCGCATGATTGTCTCTTGAAGTCGAATAAATGACCGTCTTCCTTCCCCATACAGAAGAGGCATGTTAATATCGAAGATGCCCAAAAGACAATATGCCATATCTTCCTCTCTTTTAGTTTCCCGCTTTGACGCCCAGGACATTCGCTCAGCAACACTAAACTCGCTAAGCTCTTTCTTCTGAAGCAGCACGCTTGTTGGTATAGAGGTTGTATCGGATATGTACTGTTGCAGGCTCCACTTCGTCCCCAGTTCTGTCCAGTTGTCAGCGAAGAATTCCACCTCTCGTGGAGCAAGTAACTCCTGAAGACACCATCCCCTGGTAAACCATCTCGCCTTTTCGAATAGATACCGATCTAGAAAGGGATCTAGAGGCGGCACATCGGATAAATAGACAAAGCAAACATCGGCTCTCTGATACCATTTAAACATAGAATTGATGGCCTCAGATAGCTCAGCGCTGGATGACTTGTCTATGCAACAGGTATCAATCCACACCCATTCTAAGTCCTCCTGAGCCGCTTGTGCGCAACAGCCTTGAATTTTAGCAAAGCCTTTCAAATGCTGGTACTCTAGCTGCTGCATATCACTGAATGTAACCTCCTCCGAGTCCCAGGTGTGGGATAGAATGGCATATGGAGGGATGTCCTCGCCATCAAACACGGCGAAGTTCAAAGAGGTCGAATGTAGAAGGCGCATCGCCAAATTTACACCTGCGAGTCTTGAAGACGTAAAGATGATCAGGGTTTAGGATCGATCTGAAGAGCGGGGAGATCAAGTTATACACCGCAGGGAGTTCGTCAGCACTAATTACTAAGCGTCATCTGTTCTGTCACAGCATAGGTATCTAGAACATCGATCTAGACCAGTCCAAATGTTGATATAAGGGTGGCACTAGATTAGATTACTAAACTTTAGGCTGACGCTAGTAGCGTGCTCTTTAAGGACGGGGAAAGTATTAAAATATAGGTGTCAACAGCCACTAGGACACACTATATCAACGATTCGTTTCAAGCCCTAGCTTCGATGCCTCCCTATTAAGAGGTCATCGACTACCTTCGATTCGTAGCAGGGTGCTCGCTTGTCTCCGGAGGCATCGATGCCTTTATTTGGATTTACCGATGCACGAACAGCCTTTTACTGTTCCTTGAATGTCCAACCCAAGAGGCTTTGGTCACTTGCGCTTATTTCTGTACCATGCTCAAAAGCTTGGAAACACAGTGGTGGTTAAAGGGCTGGGCTAGCCGTATGATGTCAGACCTGTATGCGCAAATAGATGAAAAGCGTCAGATTTAGATGCATCCGGTAGATAGACCAGGTGACGGCTGCTTGATGTAATAGGAACAATAATAAAGATAAGTATAAAGAGAATAAAATTTAAAGAGAAATAAAACATAGTAGTCTAAGGTATATAGCTATACTAAGTATATAGTTTAATGCTACTACAATTAAGCTGTATTTATTATGTGTTTTGTAGCTTTTTAAATAGCAACTTAAAGGTTTCTAGTATAAACTTAAATTCTTGCTTGAGATTTACCTAAATCTCGCTTGTTTAACACCCGGATAGCTAACTACCTAGATATAGAAAAGCTAACTGTATGGACGTGGTTTCTCCTCCCGGACAGCGGTTGCGTCTGACCCGACGTTGACTCTGCCTGGGCTATGACCGAGTACGAGCCGGGTGCAAGATTCAGCTTAATGTTCCATTTCTGCCAGCTGAAGTCGATCCGTGTCTCAACCTGGGTGGCAATCCAGGTTTCACCGTTGTCATAGGAAATGCGAACACTTTCCACCCCTTCAAAACACCAAGCCCAACCTTCAATCACCACCTTGGGGCCTACTATCACACCCTCGGGTTCAGGACGCACAATGATCGAGTTGACTTCAACATTCCAAACCGGCCGCTTCTTAATTCCTTTGGGGTCTTCGGGATCAACTTCGTTGTAGAAGATGGTGGTATATGGCCCTTCAGCCCTCCGATTCTCCAGCGTCAACCGACAAAGCCATTTAGTAGAGTTGGTGCCGAACCACCCAGGAACAACGAGCCTGACCGGGCCTCCCCGCTCCTTCGTCAAGGCTTGCCCATTCATCTTATAAGCTATCAAGACTTCCGGGCTCTGGGCATGATCTAATGGTAGGTCTTTTTGGTAGCGATCCGCTGTGACACCCGCAAACGTCCCGTGATCGAGTCCGTCAGACCACACAAAACGGGCTTCGGGGAGAGGTGATGCAAGCGATATAAGGTACGCAAGAGGAACACCAGTCCAGATAACATTGCCTACCCGCCATACCGCTTCCACTGGAGGAGTGATTGGGCTGCCGTAGCACTCGTGAAATGAGGTGACCGATTTTTGGGGTAGTTGCTTGAGCTGATCAAGCGACAGGGAGATTGAATTTTTGACAAGTCCATCAATAACAAGGGTCCATTTGAGAGGGTCAACAACCGCCGCTCCCATGTGAATAGTCTGGAAGAGTAGGTTATCCGGAGTAATGGCATCATTTAGTACATGCGGCTTTGGAGGATGCCGTATGTAAAATCCGCGGGGATTAATATCTATAAGGGCATGGCGTTCATTGCCCTCCGTTGGCACAGGGGATGTGTCGAAATCTGTCAGCAGCGGCGATGGCATGATTGAGTCCGATTTAGCCGCTGTCTAATTGCTGTAGCTGTAGCATTTGTTTAAATAATCACGGCGGGCCTAAATTCTAGACTCATTAGTCTCCCCTCCCCACTCCTCGCTCCATTCCCGTTTAAGCACATCTAACGTCCATGGGTGCAAAAGTAGGTACCGAAATGACGCCATCTCTGCGGCAACATCCGAACAGGGTAGAACCATATAAAACTCCATTAACGGTAGAGGTCTCGCTCATTGAAACTGTACCTATTCTATTGCACGGTTCCCAACCAACGGCTCCCTACTCATAATGAAGCTCTCCAAACGCGGCCAGGCGACGGCTGATAACAAGGGCGGTTCTCTTCTATGGGAAGTAACGGCAAACCTCTGGGATGCTACGACTAATCCGTCCGGGTATGTAAGCCTGGGCATGGCAGAAAACGTCCTCATGCAAGATGAGCTGCTGAAGCACATCACCAACAACATCTCCCTTCAACCGCAGGCTTTAACTTATGGCGACGGTACAACTGGCTCAAAACGGTTAAAGCTTGCCCTCGCACATTTCCTCAACAGATATTTGAATCCCCATCAAGATATCGACATAAATCAAATCACCATCACCAACGGTTGTAGCGCAGCTATCGAACATATCGCGTGGGCTGTTGGAGATCAGGGGGACGGTTTTCTCATCACCAGGCCTTTTTTCCGTGCCTTCATTCCAACCTTTGGCCTTCGCGTTGACACAGAGGTCATCCAGGTACCGTGCAACGGAGTTGACCCCTTTTGCGTCGATATCGTCGAAAAGTACGAGGCTAGACTACAAGAAGTGAAAGCCAGTGGAAGGAACGTCGCCGGTATTCTTCTCTGCAACCCCCATAACCCCCTTGGGCGATGCTATCCCAAGGACGCCCTGGTTGAACTCATGCGATTTTGCCAAAGACATCAACTTCACTTGATTAGCGACGAGGTCTATGCCTTATCAGTGTGGAATAACGATGAGCCACAAGCTCTGCCTTTCACCTCTTGTCTATCCATAGACCCCACAGGTATCATTGATCCGTCTCTTATAACTGTCGTATGGGGGGTCTCAAAAGATTTTGGGTCCAACGGCCTTCGGCTCGGAAGTATTATTTCCCAGAACAACCCGCCGTTGCACAGCGCACTTGTCCCAGGGGCCTTGTATAGCATGAGCTCTTCTCTCGCCGATCACGCCTTTTCCAATGTATTTGAAGACGATGCTTGGGTTGACAATTATTTGGCCGAGAACAAGAGAAAACTTGGAGAGCATTACAAGCTGATAACAACGTGGGCAAAAGAACATAACATCCGTTATGAAAGGGGGGCAAATGCAGGCTTCTTCTTGTGGGCTAATCTAGGAGAGGTCTACTGTCGAAGCCATCCTGAACAAGACCCTCTGCACGCTGAGGAGCAGGTGATGGAGCTACTGCTCGACCGAAAAGTCTTCATAGCTCCCGGAGCTAGTTTTGGAGCCGAAGCCAATGGCTGGTTCAGGCTTGTGTTTTCAGTTGACAAAACAACTCTCTTGGAAGGACTTACTAGAATTGTTGATGTTTTAAATTAGACCATTCGCCAAGATATAATTTGATGATTTTAGTACAATACCTAGACTAGAGCTCCACACTGTCTTTACTTGGCATAAGAGACACGGAAGAATCGGGAAAATCGGAGAAGATCGGGGGAAACGGAAAGGACGGCTGGAACGGTAAAGAGAATAAAGTCAGTAGAGAAGGGCCGATAAACCATTGACTAGTTGACTTCAACCCATAGAGGGGATTTCTAAGGTCCCTAACCCTACTTTGGAGGCAGCCTTGTCCACGCGTTATCTGCAAATCTGCGCCCCTGTCTCCCGAGGTACAGTTCGGCAAACATAATGTCACCATAGGCCGTCTTGTCGCCTGTGCAGTTTCGGCTATGACTTGGTCAAAGCTTCCCCTTTCTTTCTCACTCGAAGTTATGTCGCTGCTATAACCTCGTTATTATCGGCACTCTATATCCTCACCAGCCGGCCCATCACCACGAAAGATATCAGTTGCAATCGACCTCGACACCCAAACACTCACAAATGCACCAGAAGCTGTCATTTAAGTAAAGCTCTTTAAAGATGGGGAAAGACATGGCAATTTAAAAAGCTAGTATTGAGTATTTTATAATACAGAACACGTGGTAACATAAGCAGAAATATGCATTTATTGTCCAATTACGTCTTGCGTAGAAGAAAGGTTGTCATGCACTAATTATAGCCGCTCTTCACGACAGGCGAGTTGAGTCGCGCGACCAAAACTTTCAAGACGCAACACCGCCTTGCTAAGTAGCACAGCTCAGTCGGAATACATTAAATCACTGTTGTCGACTTGAAGTCTGGAGCAGGAATGACGATGCAGATGACTCGCATATAGTAAACAACTCAAGATCCAGTATTTTCTGCCGGGTGATCCCATTCGCTGTTCCATTCTTTACCATCATGTCCTATCCAACCATGCCATTTTTGCACCTCATCCCAGATCTTGCGATTATCTCTGCTAAACACCTCGACGTATGGTGATGCGTTGGATAACAGAAGCTTTCCGTTAGTGTTAGTAGAACGGTCGATTGACCAGGATGGTGCATTCTCGCGATCACCGTGGCACCAAAGGCAGAGATTTCCATCTTCGTGGAATCGCAGTATCCTTGCTTGATCCGCTCGATTTATTATGGCTTGCCACTCTACTTTCTGTTCCGGCTGACCCTTTTTCTCATAAACGACAAAGTTGCCGTCGCGGTGGAACCAGAATGATATGTTGTTGTCAAAAGACAGAAATGCCTGTTCGTTGCTTGGTATGACAAAAAGTTGGTTGCACTCGAATGTGACTGAAAGGCCTAAGGTGGTTTAGTAATGAGGATTGCGAGGAACTGGATTCACCCACGATTTGATTTCACGTCATTGCCAAATATGATTTGCTTCGGAATATCCTTTACGCCGGGTGAACTGGAACGTATGATGTCGAATTTGGGTGCAGGAGTGCAATCAGATGCACCGGCATCCTTGGGAGTGACTGGCAAAGGCGGTGTGTACACTGGGAGAAGATCCGCCCAGATTTCAGGAGGAATAAGTGAGCTTAGGGCATCCTTGACGCGCCCAGACCTGTGAGCAGCAGAACCTGACGCTTGAGGTGGTTGGGATGTCTTGTCCGTTGGGCCTTGGGCATCGGAAGCTTCGATCTTTTGGTATTCGCCTTCGCTGGATTTACTTGATGAAGACTCTGCAGAAGGGGCCTTTTCCTGGGTCGATGTTTGTGGCTTAACTCCATCAATGATGGCTTGCACCAATTCGTTGGAAGACCTGGTCTCAAATGAACTTTGAACCAACAAATGTGGTTCCTTGGCGAGCATATCGATCTAGTGCACAATTAGTAATAGTCGTATATTTGGTACTTCACACTACTTACGACTGCGACAATCTTGTTCATCTCATTCCGCATCGCGTGACGGACGGCTACGAGGGTTTTGCTTTCAATCGGAATGGGCTTGTCCGTACCCTTGCGCTTCACCTCTTCTGAACGCGCATTAGCAAAAGGTCATCCAGTGACAAGATTGGAAGACATACGGTACTGGTCACTGTTGGAGATAATATCTTGGACCATTTTCATAAGCTGCTTGTACTCCATGAAGTTATCGAAAAGGTCTGCCGTATATGAATGCACAGCTTCGTAATCTAGTGCATGCTTTTGCCTCAATGCATTGTCTTCATTGAAGCTCCGATTAGCTCTATATTTGGTAAGAATCGCCCTGTAAGTCTCAGCAGTTACCATTCATCTGCACCACTGTGTTACTCACCAAGTCTTTTGCGGAGTTTCTGCGACAGATGAGGGGAACGCAGCGGCTGCTTCATAAACCGAGTCGATATTCCAAGCTTTCTTTGCATCTTTGATTTGGCCGCCTCCCATCCAACTAACCGAAATAGTCATCTCGGTTTCCTTCAGGGCATCGGATGCCGATGAGGACATGCCATCAAACGAATATGAGTCCATGGTGAAGTCCTCGGCTTCGTCTTTTGTCTTGGTCATGGCCTTTATGCTTCGCAGGTTAGCCTAGACCTTGCGATCGTCCGTTGTTCTTACTTTTGGATTACGCTGGTTGCCTTGCTTCGGTCCAGACAGCGTAACGATATGATACTATTAAAGTCCCCGCCTTCGATAAAACCTGGGATCATGAAGCTTAGTACAATGCCAAAACATTGGTCAATGGGCGGTAACATACCAGAGATATAGCAGTCGCCATAGGTGTCCCTGAAAGCCTGTGTCCCGGGATCGATACCCGGAACCTCGATGAACTTGGCGTTGTTCTTGACCGTCGTAGTCTGGTTGGTAACCTGGACAGAAACGACGAGGTTTACATCCGAAGCCTTGATTTTATCTTCATCAATGGTGTTGGCGTTTCCATGGACCTCTATAGTACCCTGCTTTATAGCAGAGCTTTTAGAGATGTTCATGTTGCTAACGATATCTGAGAGTTTCTCAACGAATTTGGCAGAGTATTTGACGACTTGTGCAGGGTTCTTGTCGTGTTTCACGTCGTCTTCTTTGACTTCGACGGCATTGTCCATGCATGTTGTTTGGGTGTAGGAATTGAATCCCATGCCCTAAGCTTGTCAGATGTCGTACAATAGATCTAAGGGTCTTACGTACCAGGCGCATGGAGTCATTGTAGGGAGCGAGTAACAGCGACATTGTGATGATCGGATGTGTTTGTTCTGCTGAGTAGGAGGATCAGGATGAGAAATGTCGTTGAAGCTACATGTTATACAGCAGTAGTAATAGAAGGAGAGAAGCATGGGTTATGCGGTTTCCGGGAACACGCAAAGTAGAGTTTGTGATCAGCGCAAATAGTCACGGTCAGACCTCTTCGTTATCAGCCGTGATCGATCTCCGTTACAGGACGGAGATGGCTGGCGTCTTGGGTTCTTCCGGCTGAACTGTCTTTAACGCCTGGGATGGAAAGGATTAGCCGCGTCTTGTATGTGGCGTCCATACTGGCTTGAATACTATCTAGCTAGGCCAATTATTATGCTTAAATTTAGATATGTGGAGTACTCCGTCTTAGCCAGTTTTGCTCATCACAACACTTTCTGACGCGTCTTTGACAACGGACGCGGATCTATGGCTTGACGTGGCTGGAATTTTAACGCGTCACGGTTGGTTCCGGAACTTGCCTTGGAATTTCAGCTTCGCGGCATGCATAACTAGTGTCTAGAGCTGTAAGCTGCCAGGTTTTAGAGAACCTAGTCGTCTAGGGCTGATCATGTGAAAGGTCCAAGCTGATGAACCGCCCAGTGGTCAAAGATATCTCACAATATCCTCATCCTCTTAGTTCCGTTCTTACTGTTGCAGTCATATCGTCTTTCAGCTGCTTTGCCCTTTGACGATACTTCTCTCAATCACTATGCATCCATTACACACATCAACCCCAGGGAAAGAGCATTCTCCAAATACCTCTCGGTCTCATCCAAAACCCTCTCAGGGTCACCATGAAGGACCTCCCCAAGAAGGTTCTAAAAGATTAAACGAACCTGTCAGACGCAACTTAGAGGATCATGCCCAGCTGAAGACGGAGGGTCATCATGATGGTCCTAACAAACAGCACGTCGAGTCGCCTGTTGAACCGGCTCGTGGGGTTGAGCAAGTTTCACCCGAGAAAACGCGCCCTGAGCCTCAAGGGCGCAAGAATGAAGATGATCCTGACAAAAACCACAAAAGCGATAGTGCTCCAGAAAACACTAGACCTCATGATACCCCTGCCGACACACCTCCGCAAAAGACAGAACACGAGAGTCTAGCTACCATTCTTAGCAACAGGCGTTTCTGTCTACGTATCAACAGGGCAGATGGGGATGACAATGATAGAGACATCATCAGTTCAGAGAGCCTAGACAGTGGGCATTCTGTTGGGGCTCGACTGGATGCTACATCACTTACGCTAGAAGCCTTGCGAAAACATATTCCCCGTATGTATTCGTACAAGGATCAGTTTTGCACCTCTTCTAAGGAACGGGTAAAGGATGAGACCATCTCCATTGTCGAATATCTGGAAATCGTTGGAGTCAAGAAAGAATCACTTATTACGGGAACCCCCACTTTGGATATTTATATTCAGTTAACAAAAGGTGCTGAGAAGGTTAGTCAGGAGGTTAACAAGCTTGTCGACGGCAGCGATTCCTGGTTCGATACAGCTAAGGATCCTGAAGATAAACAAGATCCAAAGGAGCAGGATCCTGAAGACGAGGTTCCTAAACATCAAGTTAAAGGAGAACAGGCTACGACAGAGGACTCTCCAAAGGATCACCGTTTGGGTGACCAGTATCCAAAGGAGGAAGAACCAAAAGACCAAGACAACAGCCCAGCAACAGCTCCTACTCCTACCCAAAACACAAATAGCGACACCACCAACAGTCACGATGCTGAAACGCTCAAACCCGCTGTTGCTTTCCAGAACCAGATATACGACTCCAACAATGAAGTGACTGTCACTTCTTCAAAGCCAGGTGCGGGAGACCTTAGTGAAGGACAATGGGCTACTGTCTTGCGAAACTGTGGTCTCCTTTACGGATGGATCATAGATCATCGGACGAATCGAGTCACGAGGGCTCCCAAGCCTGCGTTTCAACTTCGTTCAAAATATGATCAAAAGTCAAACTCGACTCAGGGCATACCCAATTTCCAAATCAACGATGACTCCCAGATTGAGATTACAGCTCACGAGGATAATCTAACAACAGCCCTGACCCAAAACGACTTTAGTGGACAATCCACCGATGGCTCTGTCAGCGCTGGGGCATACGGCGTCTCAGTCGGCGTGAGCGCGGGACACGGCTCTAACAATGATACCACAACGGGCAATCAAACAGGAACCAAGAATAAGACACTTTTCGCACGCTATCTTCTCCCCCGCTGCGATATAGTCTTATGGCCTGATGAGTTAGAGCCAACGCATGATCTTGCAGGGTTGGTCGAGGCGATCCATCGGACTAAAAATATTAAGATTCTGCAGAGACTTCATGCTGAGTACGGAAACTACTTCTCCCAGCGCGTAACTCTCGGAGGGCGGTTGCTCTCTAGCAAAATCCTTGCCGCAAACGATTCGCAGGGCTTGGATCAGCAAAAGCAATCTTTTAGAACATCGGTCGGAACATCAGTATCCGGAAACGTTGGTATTTATAATGCAAGCGTTAGCGCTAGTCACGAACTTACAACCGGTAATGCACACACCAATGAGCACAGTAGTCAGACGCAGAACGAAGCTTGTGTGTTTGAAGCGGTGGGCGGAGATACCATTCTTTCTACTAATCCCAAGGAGTGGTGCCCTACTGTCGCCGACTATAACCTCTGGCGTGTTATTAATGTAAGTACTGATGCCGTGGTGATCTAGGAATATACTAACATCAAGCAGCGCGGAGACCTTTTGCCCTTATTTCAGATGCTATCTGGAATCCCAGGGTTTGAAGCTGTTCCATCATGGTTTGTCCGAGCAGTGCCGGCTCTGAAGCGATATATCACACTCGACCAAGCTCACGGCTGCAAAGCTCGTTTCCGTGTCATGTCGCCTACGGATAGTAGCAATGGAAACATCTCATACTACTTGGGTCATGACCCCGATACGAAAGTCACACCGCAGCCGAATAAACCGTATTTACCGGGCATGTTTCAGCCTGATACTTATCAAGCTCCGGGAATACTTGGTTACGAAGACTTCAAAGATGGCAAGGCCAATTTTGCTACGACGTATAATCGCCCATTTGTCATCGCTGAATGGGACATCATTGCCCCGTTCGATAAAGAGGTTTGTCCCGTATTTGTCAAGCAAGACAGTATTGACTAAGCATCTCTCTGTAGCTGAAGAATGGCACCAGGGTCATCCTCCGATCATGCTTTCAAGAAGCGGATACGAAAAAGGGTCCTAAACCCATCCATTTGGTAGTCTTTCGCTCTGTCCCGGGCGAATTTGTCCCCGCCATGTCCGACTCAAGCGACTATCAATACTGGCGCATCCTCAAGACGGACGCTGGAGAACGTCACATTAGGCCCGGCGACAATATCCGCTTATGCTGGGACTTCCGTGATCAAACAGCCGGGTGGCGTGATTTCACCGAAGACGCATTCGGCCGACGGGAAGTTCGGCGTCCCTCTGATGTTTTAAATCCCTTATTCATCAAGGTTCCTTGGCTACGATACAATGCCTCTGAGATTGATGGTCCTCTTCTCATGTCCGCAGAGCGAGAGGACCATGCAGAGAGAGATATAAAGGTTCATATTGACGGAACCGATGGTGTATTGTCGTGTCGTTTGCAGCATCTTCAACTGCGTATTGACTCTGTAGGAAATGCCGGTCGTGGTGATGCGGAGGATTATTTGCTTACAGCGGTTGTTAAGCCGCCCAGTCCACAGGCGCCAGCACAACAAGGATTTCACATGTGGCTGCATCAAGCAGCTTTGTTATTTGGGTTATAAGCTGACCATTGGGGGTTCTCAATGTCTGGACGTGTATTATAACAGTATTTACTGCTAAAGTCATTTAAGGGCATTATTACCCAACGTATTACTTTAAAACGGTTCGATATAATCTAGTCAGCTAGTGAAAGTATTTATACACTCTAGTAGCGGTATATAAACATTTAAGATTACTCCATTAAATGATTGCAGTTATTCTCTAATAAAAGGTAAGTTGCCAAGTCCCACCCAAGGCTATTGTCATCTTACTCGGTGATAGTCTCAGTAAACGTGGGCTCCGGAATGTAAGTTGTGAACGCAGTAACACCAAGCTCGGAGCAAGCCTCATAGTAGGCTGCTGGACCATTGCAGTACGTAGCATAAGCAGGAGTACCCGTCGGCAGGATGGTCGTTGCCTCATCGCCTTCATCACGACGGACGATCGCGTTTGTAGGTACTATAATAACGTTTCCACGCTTGAGAACTGTTTGAGTCCTGGGGATTGTCAGCAGGTTTCTACTAATCGACATGGACGTCACTTACACTTCGTACGAGCTGACTGTAACTATGTTCAAGTCGTGGCAGTCAGCCTCTCGACTTGATAGGGGAGGCTCGCCACCCTCTGCGGTAAGGCTTGCAACACAGACATCTGCCGAAGTTGTTGTTGACTCAGAGTCAGAGGTAGGGGTGACCTCAGCTGTGGTTGTCGCATCTGAGGTGACGATGGAAACGGTAGTCGTAGGGACAACGTCCGTGGTCTCAGTAACAGCTGCAAAGGATGTTTCTTCGGTGAAGGAAGTCTCATAAGACGTCTCGGTCGATCCAATCGTGGTTGACAGAAGCTCGGTGGAAGAAGTAGCGGGTCTGCAAGGTCCGGCGGCAGCATTGACTGCTAGTGCAGCAAGAACGAGAGTGTTGCGGAGCATGTTGATTATAACGACCGGTGTTGATAATTAAGATTAAATAAGTATGAATGTCTCGGGTTTAAAGAAAGAGAAAGAGATGTCAAATGTGCCTGTTTTATATCCAGGAGAACGAAGAGATAAATAAATGAGTCCAGGTCGTGCTGCTCCGCTGCTCCATCACGCATATTGGAACCGAGCTTTTCTTTTTGGATGTTCTAGGCTGTAGTGGCGCTCTCTAGTCAGGGGCGGCTGAAGACTATCGATATGGCTAAACCTGACTTGGTGTAGTGAGGTAGACGCCATCGGAACGCTAACAGATTGGAACCAAACTAACACGTCAACCCCTGTCATTTTTGTGACAAGGAGCTGGCCACGGGAAGCTTAAGGTACCCGGCTACTAGCAAGACGTCACCCATCGATGGCAGACCTAAGATAAGCGACAAGTACTCGTTGATGCCCGCATTTTCTTGATCCAACGTGCTCCTGAGTTGGACAGCACGCTGTGGCAGCCAACGCACTCAAAAAGTGGAATGCTGTTGGTTTGGAAATTGACCGACACGAACAATCAAGTCTTTGTATACCGGATGCTGTCATGAAATCCAGCCCACCAAGATAACGTGGCCCCAGTGCTCTTTTTATTCATAGTCAAGGTATAAGGTCGCGTTGCTAGTTGTGGTTACCGCTGCTAGCACAAAGCTCCGGAGAATAAGAATTTATAAACAGCACTGTTAACACCGCTTCACGCCACTACACGCCTCTTAACAAGCTTTAACCCTTAAGAGTATTTTTTTTTATTGTAGGAAGAGCGTGAAGCGTACGTTAGAGTTAGGTTGATAATAACACACTTTGCAGATCTCAATGCTAAGCATAACTGTAAACCCTAACCTGGACGGGAGCTCCTATTACTATCCTTAACCTCCTTGATATGTATCCCAGACTTGTTACTACTCTTTAAAATACAACGTTATTTAAAGTAATTACAATATAGGTAGAATAACCTTTTAGCACAACACTGAATAGGACAGCGGCATCTTCTGTTTACATACAAACTAATTCGATTTCATTCTGAGTTATCATAACCAGGTAAAAATGACTGTGGGCTACCCCTAACCTAAAGATAATGACCGTGATGTAAAAAGAGATTACTCAGTACGTAACATGTTGACGAGATTGGCTTCCATGCAGACGAACATGGGATAACAGAGGCGAGCTCGGCCCGGGTAACCCTGCTATATTAGGTCTGATACCCTAGTGTTTATCCTTGCATTTCCCCTTGCTACGATCGGGGCAGTCCCATTTGCAGAGCGGATGGCGTTCGCAGTTCCTTTCAGGTATGTTGTGGCATGGGTTTCCCTTGCCAGGCGCGCCATGTCTATCTTTAACGCACTCATACTTTGGTTTCCAGTAGCAGTGGGAATAGTGTCCATTGCCACATTCTCTATGGGAAGTGCAGCTTGAGCAGGACTTCTTATGCCCACCTGTTAAATATTAGCCGCTTATGAATTCGTTGTTTGCGTCAGTCGACAGACCTTCACCAGGTTCCCCAGGGAAAGCAGTGGCAAAACCAAGGAGGATGCATCCAATAGCCGCAAGGTTGACCTTCATGGTGGCTAAGTGTGTCGCGGGATAGAAATGTGTTTAAGTAGAATGTTGTGGCTGAGGATGTTTGGATAGAGGAAGGACAATAATTCCAGTGATTAGGAGAGGAAGTGAAAGAGGATATTTATACTTGATTTTAATGGTTACAGCCTCACAGAATCTCGCTCATCCCCTGACCGGACTTCTGGCACGCCTCTGCTTATTTGCATTGAGGGTAAGATAGAGGGTGGGATTAACTCCTGTCTTTCATGACTTGCAACCCCACCCTTTCAACAATGCTGGCCTGTCATCGACATGAATACTCCTACACAAGCAGTATGTTCCACAACGTAAGTGGAGGTGAAAGGTGTTGCTATTGCATGATGTCTACGCCAGTGGCATTTCCCTTTAGTGGTGTTTCTACTGCACAATGTTGTAATTATCTACCTTTCGGAATTCTAGGAGTATTTCTCCTATTTTGCATTGTTAGGAAGCAGACACCACTTTAACTACCTTGCGCAGCACTTTCCTCAGTAATCCCACTCTTAATAAAATACCCTGATTGTAGCACTTTGCTATCCTTTTCCCGCTCAGTCTACCCCTCCTTTTACCTATGATTAAGCCCGATGTTTCATTAGATATATTCTTTAAGTGGCTTATTTCCGTAAAACCTTGAATATATCTCTACGTTTCTATGTTGGGAAATGTAAACGCTGTAGGTATAAAAACATAGCTATTTAATCAGTGACAGTAATGTCCCCCTGTAAAGCAATATCGAGAGGCATATGTGGATTATCTAAAGGATCTCTAAGGCTGGATAGTATATCCAAAACAGGGATAGCTTAATGTTTAGTTAAGTGTGGCGTTAGTTGTCTTAGGACTCCGATATCCGAACCGATGAACCTTAACTCTCCGTCAAGTTACGGAACTTTCCTTTTGATAATAAGCTAGCAACTCGTGCTTGTCTGGCTACTGCCTAGACCTGTCTTTTGGCTTGCCTTCTCGGAAGTTTCTCTCCGGTTATCGTTTGTCCAGCTATTTGCCCCTAATAAGTTAATGTAGATCACTGGACATTCTCACCAGAACGCACTTAAGTTTGAGGTATTTCGCTAAGTATGTTCTACTGCCCTGATTCTCTAGATAATATTTGGAATTATCTAACGTTAGGAAACTACGTATTGGATTGATAGCACTTGTTGCCACTTGCTACAATTAGTGGTCACCTCAATATCGTGTATGCGGGGAACCTGCCTTAGGTGCAGCTTTGTTTTGTATTGCGCGTCCCTTTATTGCATTACGCCGCTTACGATAGGACCTTAGCTTCTTGCAGCAAACTATTGAAAGCCTTTTAACTAGTACGATGATATTTTAATGTACAGCTGATAGATCTTAAAAAGCTCCTCTCAGAGAAAGCGTTGTAGTTTTCTTACTCTAAAGCCACAGTCACTTAGCGTTATGATTGAGTTATTACATACTAATTACATTATACTTATACTGGCTTATACGTAGTAGGCTAGTGTTTCTCTGAAATTCTAGTCTATCCTGTTAATATCATAATCATAATGCATTAGAGCAAGGGTAAAATAAAGCTATCAAACCTTTCTATCTAATGAATACAACTATTGTCAAGCACAGCGGCTATTGACTACTTGCTGACAAAACGACAATGATTGCTGCGGCCAGCCACTTGTACGTAAGTGACAACCTTGTTCAACGGGGGCTTAAAATGTAGAGGAGCAGGAGAAGCCTCTAGAGAAATCTCTCGACGTTGGTGGTGTATTCACTCACGGCTTAATTGCAGCATATAGCTCTTTTGGGCACCAGGAAGAAACCACTACGGAACGAGCTGGTCCCGGGATCGTGTTCAGGAGCTGCATCTCGTACCCATAAAACGTCTTGTTCATAAGGTGACATACGAGGTTTCACCCTGAGGCAACTCAGCGGGGTTATCAGCGACAGATCGAAGGCCTAGCACAAGTATTACCAGTTCCCGTTCATCAACCGGGTGAATGACAATTTCATGAGGTTGGCCCTGCGCTATCTCGAGCTCCATCGCCACCGGACCGTGCAGCTGCATCATAGAGATCCGAGTATGCACGTACGAGAAAATCCCATCTTCCTCGTTGTGTCCTTAATGGCCGTTCGGTATGCTTGGAGTTTCTGCGCTCAAAAAATGGAAGATCTTATCCCTTCTACGATAAGCCACTGCTGTGTATGCTTCAGCGGTCCAGCGTAATGAGTTTAAGTACCCAGGGCTAGCTTCAATAGTACTCGGTCCGCCACGAGGAGCTGGGATATCGTGATCAATAATGACCCATAGGACGTATAGTTCATAGCTCCATAAAGCCGGACTTGGAGCTGTGGAGCCCCAGTGGGTTTCCTGTACGGCTAGAACCGCGAGAGACAGCCCACAACAGGGCTTTCGTCGATATCTCAATATAGGGGGCATAGTCTAGAAGCGACACATACGTAAAGTATATCAGGTCATCCTGAGCCGTGTCTAAGTTTCCTCCTCGGACTCGCTATCGCTCTCATCGGTTATCGCATTATGTAGTACTATAGTGGCGTGGGCAGCCTCGATCCGCGCTGCCATTTGAGCCTCCGTATAAAGTCAGAAGCAAATGATTGGCCCACTCTTCTTATACACACTTCAATCCATGAAGCAAATGAGCTTTTACGATTTATTTAAGACCTTATACAATGGCCACCCTAAAACAGCGTGAAACAATCTCGTGCATTAACAGTTAGTCGATATGTTCATGGATGACATGTGCGAAGAATCACCGCGATTTTATGCCATGGTAAGAAGACTGATCATCACCAATTCAACTCGCTAACCATACCCTCGGTATAACAACAAGTACGAATCTCCAATACCACCGAATTTCCGAGCCAGCGAGCCGCATTGACTATTTGCGTTCTCCCTAGCGAGAACCATTTATTATCTAACATGTTCTGGCACGCCTGTACAGGGTAGGACAAATCGTATTCACAAGTGGCTGTCAATGGCTCTGTGGGGCTTGATCCTTGGCCCCTGCAGCTTAATTAGTTGAAAAAGTCCGCTATCTTTCGAACCCGCTCGTCAATCAGTCCAAGTCAGGAAAGTGATCATCGGCTCCATCATGCTTACAATGAATCTCCGCGACGCTATTTATACTATTTATACTCCATCCACGTAGCCCATATTGATTTGTTTCCTTTCTTCTTATCTTTTTATTTCTCTTCTGTCATCATCTTGTAGTACTTGGCCATTCTACACTATGTCCAGGCAAACAAGCTTGGTCTTCATTCCAGGCGCTTGGCACAAGCCATCATGCTACGATAAAGTAATGGAACAGTTACAAGTGCGACACCATTTAACATGCATTCCTGTAACTCTTCCAACGACGATGGACAATCCAGAAGCAACATTCAAAGACGACGTTGAAGCCGCTCGTTCTGTCATTATTCATGAAACCGAAAAGGGCCGCGACGTGATTGTCATTGCTCATTCCTACGGAGGCACAGTTGGCAATAGCGCTGTGAAAGGGTTTTCAAAACCACCCTTTATATCAAACGAATCACGCGCATCAAGCCAGAGCTCAATGTCAACATTTGAGTCTAGCAAAGGTCATTCCGGGAGAGGACACGTCGTTGGTCTTATTCTCATTGCTACCGGATTTTGCTTCACTGGGTTGACCTTTATGGACCACTTTCTCAACATCACCCCTCCGTTCTTTCGCGTCAACAAGGAGACTGGGTTCGCAGATCTCACAGTCCGTCCTCAAAAATTCTTCTACCACGATCTACCGCCCGCCGAAGCAGATCATGCGACTTCCATGCTTAGCACGCAAAGCCTCAAAGCATTGTTTGAAGGCCGCGATTACTCCTACTCTGGCTGGTTGGATGTGCCTGTGTGGTTCATCGGAACTGCTGAAGATCAGGGATTGCCTGTTCTTGCACAGCGAGCTCAGATTGGGATGGCAAGGACGTTGGGTAGTAGCGTGGTGTACACTGAGCTGCAAACAAGTCATTCGCCATTCTTGAGTCAGCCGACGCAAGTTGTACAGATCATGCTCCAGGCCTTTCAGTCTTTCACGGGAACTAGATCCGACGGAACACCAGAGACACTCGAATTGGTTAACAAGCGATTGATTCCTGTGGTGAGCTCTTGGCAGCTTGCGACATGGTTCCAGTTTGGACTACCATTAGCCTTTGGCAATCTTGTAGGTTGGATTATACTGTCTTATAGGAAGGTCAAGAGCTTGTGGTATTCTCAATCTGGGGAGAGGAAGGCCGACTAGTAATTGGGGCACAGCTTGATATTCTTGTATATAGCATAAATCTCCATTCAGTTGATACATATAATACTGGAAATGGCAATGTAAAATAGAGCCGTTGAAATCAGTACACATACATTTATAATGAAGTGTTATAATAAAGTGTTAGGGGTCTATTGCTTATAATATCGTTCCTGCGATATTGTTCCTATCACTTTGCTTAAAACTTTCACGTCTTTTCTATAGTAGAAATAGTAAGACGATTGTAAACACGTCATTGTTTATATCTATTAAATAGCATGCTGCACTACAGTAATGATGAAAATATTTCACAACGGCGAGACCAGTAGACCGATTGGGTTCACCGTACTATCATAATTCCAATCAGACGCACCAAACCGGAGTTGATAATAAGGTCCGTTAGGTCCGGTAGAAATAGGTGCAGAATACATATTACCCCAAGAGAAATCAGTAGTCGTACAAGTACGAGTTCCACCGCTGCCGTAGACACAGCTGTAAAGCTTCCCAGCCGCGGTGCACTTGAGACTGCTGCCAGTTGGTCGGTCACAGACCAGAGGCGAGTGCCAGAATGACGGAGTGGTAGGACAAACCAACACTGAAACAAAGTTGAAGTTACCCGCATAGGAGATTGTGCACAAAGGGTTTCCATCAACTAATATATGACCGGTACCCTCTTCGTATTTAAACACACCGCTTGGCCAAGTCAAGAAGGCATTTATAAACACACTATACTCTGGCTGACCGCCGTTTGTATGTATGACTAAGCCATTTGCTGGGCCGCCTTGGGCAGCCAACGAGAACAGAGTCGGAATGGGCAGGAGAGCGGTTGTGGTCTCGGCGGTTGAAGTAAAGGATTCGTCAACAATTGTTGTGGAAAGGTGTGATTCAGTGCTCGTTGTCGTTGCTACCTCCATTGATGTAACGGTAGAGCTCAGTGTTAGAAAAAGAGTAGCGTCAGTAGTAGACTGTACAGTTGTAGTATAATCAGCAGTAGAGTCTGAAGATGTAGTATAGTCTGCAAATGTAATAGACTCTCCAGATGTAGTAGATTCTGCAGATGTGGTTGTTGCAGCGGCGGCCAACGTTGTCACGGAAGTATCGGAAGAAGATGTTGATCCACCAAATGTTGCAATCGATGAATCAGACACCGGCGTAGTGGTACCGTCAGTTGATGTCTTTTCAGAGGTATCAGATGATGCGGCCGAGACCGTAGACTCAAGACTGACTACAGAGGTAGACTCGGAGATTGCAACCGTCGTTGTTCCTGTTAGCTCCGTTTGCTCGCTCAACGCCGTTGTATCGGATAACAGATCTGAAGAGCTAACGCCAGAAGAGAAAGTGGACTCCGACATTGCCACAGTGATGGTTGTCGCCGAGTCTGGCTCCTCAGTCGCTTCCGTGGTATCTGTCGACAATGTGGAAGTCAATACCAGAGCCTCTGCGGTAGTAGTAGTTGTGATCGTGATACCTGATTTGGGTCATTAGCGATTTAATCAAGTTGTGCTACAGATAGCTTACCAACGGGGGACTTTGGCTTGCACGGACTAGCAACCACTGACCCAAGCCCAAAGGCTAAAGACAAGAGAAGTGCCAAATGCATAACTGCTACAAGAGAGCGGGAGAATTAAATCGAATGGCCGAAATGCAAAGGAGAAGGAGTACCGGAAAAGGGAGATTATAGCCTTATATGTTAATTCGCTATTTCATTAAGGGGCTAATTTGCCCAGACCGTTCCAAAACTAATAGTTTGTTGTAGCTGAAGAATTAGCGCGAAAAAGTTTAGAGCTACTGGATACCGCTTTGTCAGTAATTTAAAAAGAGTCTAACATAGCAACAAGCAGTGCAGGGTCTGTTGACAAATTAAATAGCCTGTCTTCTGGAGTATGTCACTTGGGCTATTTTGTTTGCGGCTCGATGTTACTAGAATCCGGACGATGACCAAACCATCACCCTGAAATGATTGTCCGTGGGGTCTATACATGTCCATTCATCAATGACACGCTCCATAGGAGGGTTACCTGATAATTGCAGGATATGTCTTGAATAGTTACCATTAAAGAGAAAGTGAACTTGTAAGAAGTTAGTTCAAATAGCAAAATGTCGGGGTTATTAATCTGTCAGAAACATACTCGTCATGGGCGTTTCAAGCCACCTCCTTCACCGTAGCCCTAGGCGCATGTTTGACATTTTGGCCAAAATTCTCCTCGGCAGTTCTTGTCTTGAGCGATCCAAGTTTTCTCAACGGCTGACCGCTGGCAAAAAGTTGATCCACCTCCTCCAAGCTTCGGCCCTTGAGTTCAGGAATAAAGAAGTACGCAAGAATAACCATGATAACACAGATACCACCGTAGATAAACCCAACTTTAGCTCCAAGCGCTGCGTAAGGTGCATGCAGAAGATAAGGAAGGGTAAAGGACGTGACGAATGTGGTAAGAACAGAGATAAGTGAAGCGAGAAGGTTTGTCTTCTCTTTAATATGGCTTGATGCGGCTTCGGAGAGGACCACGTAAGACACTGGAGCCCAGGATAGGGCGTAAGAGGCTCCAAAGAGAATAAAAGAAGCAACCTGGTCATCGTGTTAGCCGATATCGACTTCTGTAGAAGGATGTACTTACGAGACTATTCCTTTGCAACTCGGTAGGGTCATGCACCAACCCAACGGAACCTACGACAAAGAGGAAGATGGCCATACCAGTGCCTCCCACAAATAGAAGCAACCTTCTGCCTACCATATCCACAGTGTACCATGTAATCAGCAAGCAGACAAGACCGACAACCGAGTTTGCAACCGAAAGTAGGAAGCTCTTGGACCCGAAGCCTTGGGTTTGGTAGAAAATGACAGAGTATTGCGAGCTAAAAGCTTGGCCAGTGATCTGTTGTCCGAACATAGCGAGGATAGCAACCATAGTACGTGCTCTGTTCTTCGCTTTGAAGACTTCGGCCCATCTTCCCTTCTGGTCGGTTGAATGGGCATGTTGAATTGCTTGTATCTCAAAATCGATATCCTCCTCGGACTTGTCCTTTCGAATTCGACGGAGGGCCTTTGTAGCTTCTTCTACACGATCCTTGGAAAGTAACCTATCGTGACGAGTTAGCGTGATATCTACTGTTATTTCGGTGGTATCGCCTACCATCGCGGGCTTTCGGGAACCCAGAACCAGAGGATAAGCAGAAAGATAGGAGCAACGAATTGCAATGCGACAGGAATGATCCATGCTGCGTTACTCTCCATCGAGGCGGTACCCCAGGTGACAAGAGAAGCCACTAAGGCACCTAGAAGGATCATAAGCTGGAGTGACGAGGTCATCAGACCACGAAGAGCCTTGGGAGCGGTCTCGGATTGCTAGATGGGGACGACAACAATCGTCATGCCCGTCATTCCAAATGAGATGAAGCGACCAATAGTAAACTGAACAGCCGTCTTAGCAGAGGTTTGAAGGACAACACCACTATCAATGGTCAGCGTAATCAATCCTAGGAGGATATGTAAACTTACACAAAAGAAGTAATGGTCAACCCCATAATAGCAACCTTCCTACCCCATCGCTCAGCGATAACACCACATATCACAACACCCAAAGCCTTTCCGAAGAACGGGACAGAGGTCATGACGGAGGAAAGCCATGGCTGTAAAGAACATTTTCCTGTCTCGTCGCAGACGCCGAATTGTCGACCGAAGGATTGCATTCCTTGGACGGACCCAAAGTTTCCTACGTCGTAGCCGAAGTTGAAGGAGCAAAAGCACATGTACCTGTGAGGGACATGTAAGTAGCTGTAGTAGTGGGAGAAGTGCAGTTCCTACGTTAACAGAAAAAACATGGTTCCGTTCATTGCGCTGAAGCGACCGCCTTTCGCGGCGGTGATGATATTGCCGGTCATTGCGAAGGTGTGTTTGAAGACTGGCTCACCGTTCAAGGTAGCTTGGGAAGATGGAGGAGGAGTAAATGGAAGTTCGTGGTATTTTTATAAAAAACCCTCATATATGTTCAGCCACCTACTACTATATCTCATCATGGACCAACGGTCTAGGAGTGTTGGTGAACATGATGATTGCGAATAGAGGGTCTCAGAATCGTTATTCTGTCTGGTATCCGGTTTAGGTGCCGGCGGTAGCGAGAGCCGACACTAAAATCCCCAGCGGCTCCCGGATGTCTTGGCATTGTGTGCGGAACACAGGATATTAGTTGATCAACAGTTTCATTAAGTTCTGGTTCATGTATTGAATAATTTGAAATAACCAGCGAAAGAAAGTTCTTATTCTCTTTACTTCAGTCGATCTGTTCAGCCATCACTAGCAATGGGGTTTATACCAGCCACAAGGCCGAACTTCCTGGTCATCGTAGCCGACGACCTCGGCTTCAGCAACTGCGGCTGTTACGGATCAGAGATCGCAACGCCAAACATAGATGGTCTTGCCTCAGAAGCCGGAGGTATTCGCTTCACAGAATTCCACGTCGCTGCGGCATGTAGTCCCACGAGATCTATGCTCAGGACAGGCACAGATCACCACATTGCCGGACTGGGTCAGCTTCAAGAGATAACGAGGAACTCCCCCGCGCACAAGGGAAAGCTTGGTCACGAAGGCTACTTAAATGACAGGGTTGTCGCCTTGCCTGAGTTGTTGAGGGATGGGGGCTACGAGACTTTGATGAGCGGAAAGTGGCATCTTGGTCTTAAGCCGGAACATCACCCAAACGAGAGAGGCTTTAACAAGAGTTTTTCTCTCTTGCCTGGGTGTGCGAATCATTATGGTATGAATGTAAATACTGTGTTCTTAGTATATTCTGACAAGCCTCTAGCGTATGAGCCAGAGTACCAAGACCCCAAGTCGGAGCCAGGCAAGTTCTTTGAAACAGCCGTACGAGCCCTTCACGCGGAGAACGGGAAGTTCTTACTGGAAAGTGAACTGGGTCCCGACTGGTATTCATCCGACGGGTATACCAATAAGCTGCTCGGCTACCTGTACGACCGGACAGATGAGGAGCGGAAGAAGCCTTTCTTTGCATATCTTCCCTTCTCAGCACCCCATTGGCCTCTCCAAGCGCCCAAGGAGACATGTGATAAGTACCGAGGCTTCTACGACGATGGTCCGGAGGCTCTCCGTCAGAAGCGCATTAAAAGGCTCAAAGACCTGGGTCTTATTGATAAATCCGTCGTTCCCCATCCGACAGTTACTATGCCTGGTGAGCCTGCAGAGTGGGACCAGCTCGATGATGAAACAAGAGCTGCCAGTGCGCGAGCTATGGAAGTCTATGCTGCTATGGTGGACCGGATGGACTGGAACATTGGTCGAGTCATCGAATATTTCAAAGACAGGAATGAATACGACAACACAGTAATTCTGTTTATGAGCGATAATGGAGCCGAGGGCGCAAGCTATGAAGCCTATCCCCTTATCGGAACGACGATCATGGACCATGTACACAAATACTACGACAATAGTCTTGAGAATATTGGTCGTGGTAACTCTTTTGTCTGGTATGGCGCAAGATGGGCCCAGGCTGCTACAGCTCCTTCAAGACTCTACAAGATGTTCTCCACAGAAGGCGGCTGTCGAGTACCCCTCGTGATGAAGCCTACAGCTGAAATGGCAGTCCGAGCTGGAGGAAACATAGTCACGGATGCATTCTGCACCGTTATGGACATAGTTCCAACTATTCTTGACTACGCCGGTCTACAACACCCAACCTCGTACGCTGGGCGACCTGTCATGCCTCTACGTGGTAAGAGCTGGAAACCGTTCCTCAGTCAACTAGATAAGATATCACGGTCATCACCCATCCATGACAAAGACTATGTAGCAGGCTTCGAAGTGGCAGGTTCAGGCGCCCTGCGCCGTGGAGACTGGAAGATCACATTTGTTCCCAAACCTAAAGGTCCTCAACGGTGGGAGTTATTCAACATCAAGACAGACCCTGGCGAGACCAACGATCTGGCAGAAGGCGAGCCTGAGCTTATGGGTGAGATGCTGCGGCTGTGGGAGGAGTACAAAGCTGAGGTCGGTGTCGTGGGATTAGCGGGTGACTTTCCTAGTATGACTAGTAGACAGGGTGCACAGAAAGATACTGTCAAGGATGAAATGGAGGATCCGTACTCTTGGATCAAGTATATCAAGAGACCTGAGATCACACCAACGGAGTTACTAGATGTAGTTCCAGCCTAGAAACACAGTTGTCGTTATACCCCAAAATCCATTTCCTGCTGCTGAAACTCCCAAGCGGGTAAAGAAAAGAAGTCCCATGTTATCTCCTCTGACATGTTTGCCACCGTGTAATCACCTAGTGGAAGGACCTGAGCCATGTCCAATAGTTGAGGGACCTGCGGGTTCCAGTGCGTGACAGAAGATGCAGTTTGTGTCAGGCTACCCAAAGATGAGCCAGTCATACTTGCCTGGCCGTCGTTTCGGTTCGCGTCATCATATGCCCGTCGGAAAGGCGCTACTTCGGATAGATAAAATGCTTCAGAGGGACCGCTGACCTCTACAGGGTCACTGTCCGGACGTCTATTAAATCAGCCAATGGCTCAGGTGAATCTATAGGTTTAACGTACGAGGATGGGACAGTGCAAACTTTGTTAACGATGTCATGAAAGCCAAATCGGGAGAGGAGACGCGTCAAAGCTTGGGCCTGGAGGTGTTAGTATCTTGCGATTGTCGGGATTCCATGATAGCATACCGCTCGATTAGGGACAGGATTGTCAGAATTTTCGTTCAGCACCTTCATATTGAACGTGATATTCTCCACCAGCTGCCGTTTAAGATCAGTGCCGTTACTACTTTCTCCCTTTGATGCAACATAAACAATCATTATTTTTGTCGTTTCATACACCGCCATACGAGTCGTACAGTCTGTAAACAGTGGACTTATATGCTGGTTCATCATGCGAAGGACCTGAGTTACCTGCGCAGCATGATATTGACAAAGGTTCTGGCACTGCGAGACGAATGCTTCAGGGGCAACACGAAACGCTGCTGCTAAGGGGAAGTCAAAGCCTGGAATGGATATTCGTGTTAGATCGCAAATGAGGGTGTGATACGCCAGGTGCAGATAGAAGAGAGGTTCTAGAGTATGTAGCTCCTTGTGAACGTAGATGCTGAACTCTGTAAGTTGGAGCTGTGCTGAGATTGAACTGGGCCAGGACTCTAAAGCGTGAACGGTTTCCATGAAAAGCGATCGTGGGTCGGAAATGTCCATGCCCTCAGGACTTGATCGAATAAGCCTTGATACCCTTTGTTAGCCGGGAACTCGCTTGAGTAGATGTGTCTTACTGAAGTACTCGATTTCTCATAGCCATTAAGTAAACGACATTAGACCGCAAGTTGTACTTATTCAAATCCTCCGCTGCTGCGTTCTCATTAAAATGGGTGGGTAAAAGCATTGGAGTCTCATGCGTAGTCGATTGGGAAAGAAAGGACTGATCAGAGCTCGGAAGCGGGATTTGAGGCGTCTTATCCCTCCATCTGAGATTTTCACTCACGCCACCGCCAACAATACTGTCGAAGATGAAGCACGACCAAAGGACCCTCTTTCGAGCTTCGACCATGATGCTGTCTTTAGTAGTCTCGTTGTTGCGATCTAGAGCGAGTAGTCGGGCGACACTGTGGCAGCACCCGCTAAGCATGAAAGCAAGAGCATCTTGACCGGTCTGTAGCGCGAATTCACCAAGCAAAACGAGTGCCTTCGTGGCCTTAGTGGTGTTACTAGTGCATATTTCTGGGACAGTCTAACTTACCATGGCTGTCATAAGTGTTGGCTTGCCGATTTCTTTCATCACAAGAGTCTGCGCCTCCTCAGCCCATGTTTGTCCAGAAACGTCTGTTTGGCTACCATTCTCCAGCGCCTTAATACTATGACAAACTCATCAGCGAAACGTATTCACCTGATATGATGTGACGAACCGTGATCCATGGGCGCATATTGCGTAGAGTAAGGCCTCGCTGTGGTCTTGTACCAAAGACCCCTTGTCAAGCGAGTGATTGAAGGATGGCTTATGGAGGAATCCAAGACATCTCAAAGTAGCTACTCTGTCAAAGTAGGCTGTTGTTAGCGATTTGAGATCATCAGGAAGAGATTTGCCATCTGTGCTGGACATTCAAGTTAGCATGACAATTTTCTCATCGTCAGATCTTGGCAGTACCGTTCTGTCGGAGATATTGATGGCCCACATGTGATGTCAAGGCTCACGACTGGGGAATCATCCTGTGACTCGTGAATTCGAGGGCTCTCAGGAGAAGTATTCGATTGAATGTTTCCCCTCTGCCGTTGCCTCTGCGGATGATGACAAGCCAAATTCCTCTGAAGACATCTCGAGCAACTTGGCCTAACCTTATCACATCTACCCTTGGCTTTACGACACGACTCACAAGAGCCCACCCGTCGTCTCTCAACACCCGAAGAGCGGTAAACAGCCTCGAGGGTATCAGGCTCGAGCCTTTCAGTAACTCCGTAACCGGAACAATCTAGGCCTAGAGCGTCGCAGTTTCGACAAGTCGGAGAGGCTCCGTCACATTTTACCTGTTGTGGAGATATTAGCATTGATGACAGATCATGTGAATGGTAAGGGACGAACCTTGCGAGAACGGCATACAAGACATGAGGCTTCTGATTGATGAGTTCCTTAGCTGGATTCATGGTTTCATTGCATTACATAGCAGAGTAAATGGGCGAGAAGCGGCGTCGCTTCCGAATGCCGAAGGGGACGATCTTGCCGGAACCGAGAACAGTGGGTACGTACCTTGAACGGATACATTTTGTGACATAACGAAAGAGGTTCAGGTCTGTATATGAAGTTTGCAGAGTATCACACATGCGCCGACCAAGTATTCATATGACAATATAACAAATTCGAGATCATTGGTTAAGCTCAAAATGCGACAAGATAGTGCAAACAGAGGTTGGAGGTTTTGGTTAGGATAACTAACAACTTGGCCCCGCAAGAAATACAGCTACCCCGCGTTGCAAATAACGCCATAGAGCACTAAGTTAGCGACACTTTGGAAGTTGTTACAGGCGGGTCCGAATTCCGCCGCTATGGATTGAACGGGCCGGGGATAACTGGGTTTGTCGTCACTAGAAAGAATGCTCGATTGTTAGTGTCTGTCTGATCCATGCATAGTCTCCATTACGGTAACAACGCACGGTAATGAACATCAATCCTAGAGCCAGAGTTCTGGACCTACGTACCCTCGACATATCTTTCAGTGGTTGCGTGATCTGAGCTTTATATAACGCGGTACACCTAAGCAAATTGGCTGCCCCGCAAGTATCAATCTATCCATCATGCTGTTCGCACCCATCCTCGCCGCTACGGCCGTATTCAGCACAGCAGCTGCCAAGCCGAATATCGTCCTTCTTCTCACAGATGACCAAGACATACGTCTCGGCTCACTGGATCATCAAGAGATCTTGCAACGTCTACTCACGCAACAGGGTGTCAGTTTCACGAACCACTATGTCACTACCGCTGTGTGTTGTCCTGGTAGGGCGACTCTTCTGAAGGGGCAGTTTGCTCATAACACCAACATCACGCATGTTCGCTCTCCTGGGTAACGCTCTTCCTTGTCCTGCACTGTTGTTTAGTGCTGATGATTATAGTGGTGATTATGAGAAATGGGTTCTTGCTAAACAGGATGAGGAATATATGCCACAACTTATGAAGAAGGCTGGGTACCGTACTGAGTGTAAGTCCCATTTGTTGTACTTTCAAAACAATTGCTGATCTTGCGAGAAGATGTCGGCAAATTTCTGAATGGTTACTCCCTCTTCAACTATGACATAGCGCCTAAAGGCTGGGACCATGTCGACGGTCTGGTAAGTTCCATAAACTATTTGCCAATGGCGAAATGACTGACTCTTTCGGAGATGGACCCTTACAATGCCGCTTTCAATACTGTTGTCATGTCCAAGAACGGCGACGTTCCCATGCACTATCCAGGATACCATCAATCCGACGTGATTCGAGCCAAAACGTAAGACCCAGCTAGCTCTGCCTTGTGATTTGTAACTCATATCGGAACTCAGTCTTGAACGTCTCGAGTATCTCACCAACCAAGAAGATCCGTGGCTTCTTTTCCTCGCCCCCACGTCGCCTCATGTGGACAACGGAAAGAAATACGTCGAGCCACTCGCGCGTCACTGGAACGATTCCGCTGACATACAAGCTCCCCGACAGCCACATTGGAACCCTGACCAGAAGATCCAGGACCAGAAATCGTACTGGATTAAGGATTTGCCTCTTATGAACGAGACTCAGATTGAGTGGGCTGACATGAGCTACCGTCGGCGCATTCAATCTTTGCAGGGCATTGATGGGATAATTGAAGATACCATCAAATATCTCGAGTCAAAGGGTGAGATGGACAACACATATTGTAGGTTTCCACATTACGTTTCTCTACACTTTGATTGATATTGAGTTACAGTCATTTATACTTCGGACAATGGGTACCACGTTGGTCAATTCCGTTCTGGAGCAGGAAAGTCAACACCTTACGCTGATGACTCCAACGTACCTCTTGTCGTTCGCGGCCCAGGTATCCCGACTGGTCTCAACTCGACTCTTCCAAGCACCCACATTGATCTTCTTCCTACCATGCTTGACATTGCCCAGCTACCTGAGAAGCACTGGCCACAGTTCTTAGATGGCCGGAGCTTGTTGAGGCAGTGGGAGAAACCTCACCAGCGAGAGCGAAACACTGGGTTGGGAACAGCAAAGGAGATTATCAACATTGAGCACTGGGGATTTGGTACTATTGAGGCACCCGCCCCCGAAGCATTCTTCCCTACATCTACCTACAAGACTATTCGTCTTGCTGGAGAGGATGTTGGTTGGCTGTATGTTATGTGGTGCACTGGTGAAGCTGAACTCTATAACATTATTGTGAGTACTGATGCAATGACTCAATACACGTTGTACTTACAATTAAATAGGACGATCCCTATGAAATAACCAACCTGATCAACTCAACAGACAACAGGATCCAGAAAACTCGCAATCGTCTTAACGCTTTGGTACTCTACATGAAGTCCTGTGGTTCAGAATCCTGCAAAGATCCCTGGGGCAACTTCGATGTCCCCAAGCCCATCAAGACGTTCAAGCAAGCGATGAAGCCCGAGTATGATACCTTCTTTAGCAAATTCCCAACCTTTGAGTTTGGTGAGTGTATGGATTACCAATATGCACCCAATGAGACACCCTTCTTTCCACCGGAGTCTGTGTCGCTCGGGTTACAGTTCCGCGGGCCGACGGATGGCTATGTCCTCACGCTGCCGAAGACTTGGATCAAGGCGAATGAGAAGCCTGCCGGTGGTTGGGACCAGAGGAATGTTACTATTGATAAGATTATGGAGACAGCCAGGTTCATTACTAAAGAAGAGATATTTGGACCAGGCAAGGTAGAAAGGAGGGGTGCTTATGCAATGGAATTAGTCGGGGATGCCAATGGAAGCTAGATGAACTGTTCAAGAGATAGTCACTAGTTTCAAAATAAATAACTGTACATCTTCGAGACAATAATAAACTGCACCGTCTAGTGCCGAGCCTTAACACTCCAGTACTACAGTTAAGATGCCTAAACCAAGTAGAAAATAACATTTTTGTGACAGTCCTTTCCAAGATCCGGAGCCTTATTTATTTTCATTTACTCACAAAACCCTGGAGTTATATAATTCAAGACCGAACATTACTAAGTTATCATCCCTTATAATGCAATTTAGGTAGATTATTAAACTCTTAATTTAAAACTTACCATCCAGGAATTATATGCTGATAAGAATACAGACCAAGTGCCTGACAATCACATAATGTTATTACTCTAGGGTTAGCCTTAACTGTAAATGTCCCAAGCACAAGCGCTATGACCTCAGTCTCCACCAGGACAGCATTGGTTAAAAATGTCATTGGTCGAGATAGGCCCATCCCGAGGCTTGCAGTCCTCTGGCCGACATACCTTAGCATCCCCAAGCTCCTTATCCGTAACCTCACGCGCTGTCTCCAGAATCGTAGTGATGTTAACATATCTATGGCTCAACTGTCCCATACGTCCCTTACTACCAGGCACGCGCGTATTATTAACAACGTTTGTGAAGGGAAAGTTATCCGTGGTGCCGCGGAACTCGGAGGCTAGGCTGATGGACTCGGGTTGGTAGTACGGACCCTCGTTCTCGGTGGCTTGGTAATTCATACACTTCTGATATCCAACCGAGGGAAGCGATTCGAAGAAACTGTCGTACTTGGAGTCCAGGGCTTCGTGGAGTGTTGTGAAGTCGCCGTCTGCGTCTTTTTGCAAGATCTTCCAGGGGTTACGACAGGATTCTTGACTGCAGGACTTGGTCACAAGCAAAAGGCCGTTGAGTCTCTGCATGACACGTTGATGCTCGGGGCTTGGATCGATAGCGAGGTTTTTCAGCTCGTATGGGTCCGCCTATTTCTTCGTTACTCACAACATCACTGGCATGAAGACGGGATATAACTTACCGTGGTGTCGTATAGTTCTGTGTCGTTATTGCTGCACCACTTCGAGAACAGCCAAGACGAAGTCTCGCTGACGATACGGACAGTCTTGTACGCATAAACAGAGCTTCTAAGTTCGAAGTCGGGAACACCGGCGTTGGAGATGGTACCCCAGAACTCAACATTGAGAATCTCTTTCTCAGCAGAGCGAGAGTTCTCGGAGTCCTTCCACTCTTCAACGAGGCTTCTTCCGTCAAAAAAGGGAGGATAACCCTTTTCGCCTTTCTTGAGCCCTGCGATCTCAAGGAACGTGGGAGCCATGTCAATATGACTACTGGGTGTCTTGGTAGTGATGCCACGAGGAATACCTGGACCTTTGATGATCATTGGGATATTCGTATCCTCGAGATAAGGAAGGCCTTTGCCACCAATCTGTCGGTGCTGACCCATGTGAAATCCATTATCAGTGGTGTAAATAACTAAGCAGGTGTCAGTAGCGTCAGAAGACCATGAGGGATACGTACTGTAGGTGTTATCCAGCTCGCCTTTCTTCTCAAGAAGCTCAAAAATATCCTGCACCATCTCATCAACACCAAGCAACGCTTGAAGTCGCGACCGATACTGCCAGTCAATAAAATCGATCTGATCGTCAGTGAGAAACTCTCGCTCTTTTAACCAAGCAGGCTTCATTGATTGCCACTTATCCTCGGGATTGAAGTTTGGCGTTCGTGGGGCCGTAACGTTAGTGAACTTTCGCATGTGGCGGAGACAAGGAACAGCTGGTCCATCACCTGTCGTGTGAGGTGCAGCGGGTGCAATCTGGATGTAAAAGGGTTCATCAAATGAAGTCAGATTCTCAATACGAGACAGACTGATATGGGACAACTATTAGTGGTGAAAGATACCAGATATAAAAGATAGTCTTACGCTTTCGCTCTGATGACATCGGTCTGATGGTAGCCGTTGTAGAAGACGGGTCTTTTACCGTTCTGGGACATAACAACATTGTTGTATGCGTACTGATATGGATGCACCTGTCATTGTTAGATGAGTGACTCGGCACTGTACCGCAAGAGAACCTTACCAAAACATCTGTGTGGTCCCAACCTTTGGGATTCTTGGCATAAGTGACCAGATTAACACCGTTCATGAATTTTCCAATATCTATTCAAAGATTCAGCTAGTTCTCAAGCCGTCAGCATATAGATGGAACCCACATTCAGTCCGATAGCCAGCCGCATTTAGCCAATGCGGAAGGTAAAATTCATCTTGCTTCGAATAAACAAACTTCTCATATGCCCCTCTATCTCATGTTAGACCGGATCTGTAAGCTGCTGCAAATATAACGTACCCTGGTGGTCCAACGTGTGTAAGATTGGTATTGTGTGAAGCCTGGCCTCTCAAGAACGACGTTCGGCTGGGACAACACTGTGCGACTGTAGCGAAGTGGTTCTCGAGCGTGATCCCCTCGGCTGCTAGGACATCTCTGACGAAGGGCTGGGCTTGTAGCGAACCAAGCCGGCCGTCTTGGTCATCGCTCATGATAACCACGATGTTAGGCTTGCTTGCCTTAGCCGATGCCGAAGGCAGGGCTAAGGCTGCCAAAGCCCCGATAAGTAATTTTTCCATCTTCAACGGTAGGCTGTCTTTGACTGGCAGATGTTAGGTGATGGTAATTTAGCAGCATAGCATGCATTTATAGTAGCTATATATGTAAGCAAACTATAGGAAGTCCTCCACTCTGTCCCCTCATTCTTTGCTTATCTAGTAGCCCCATAGATTATCTGGGACCATGTCGCAATCCTCTTCACCTTCGTCGCTTGATCAGCCCCATTGTATTTGCATAAGCCAGGGGAATCTGTTAGCGTCGGCTCTCGCTCCCGTTGTTCTGCGAGATATTAGAGACATGCGGGGTTACAAATGCGCTGCTCCGATTGATCGGGCCTCCGTTACGTCGTTATCCCGCTCGTTTGGTCAAAACACCGCTCAGCTACAGTGGAAGATTATGACAAGCTGACGATTCAATGGATTACTCCATGACACAAGTGGATTTGAGTCTGCTTGAGCCTGGTAACGAAGCAATAAATGCAACGGCAGAATTCAATAGCTTAGCTACATTTATTCCCTAGTCAATTGTTCAGGATGCTAAGGCAAGGCGTTTTATTTAGGTGGAACTCAGCATGATCTGCCAAGCCCCTCCTTACAAGGCCAGTAACAGTCTTCTCTAACCTTTCAAAGCTATTTGGTTAGAGTATAACAGAGTCCAACTATAAACTACACCATTACGTTAGCTTAAGACCATTAGTCAAAGTAAGCTAGATATATTACTTCAGTTTAATAACAAGTCTTAATACTCTTTAAGAGCCTTTAGACCAGTCTTAGATTAATAGATAGAGATAATACTTGTAAGGGGTTTAGTCCCGAAGCTGGTGGAGTTTGGACAGATGAGGGGTGGGCGCGCCGCTTAGTAATTCGGCGAAATGGCATTACAGTTGTTTCGGGGTCTGCAATTTGGTCATAACATTCCCCGAGCCGCTACATCACCAACCTTGCCCCCATATCCGCCTTCTCAGTCGACTCGCTATAGCATGCACATCTGAAATGCCGCCTGCAACTAGAACATATCGGTCTAGGCACCGTCGGCGCCCCTGCGATCGATGCCGTGAAAGGAAACTGAAATGCCAGATGAACGGCCAACAACCACCTTGCCAACGCTGCCAGCGCAGCAACGCTCCGTGCATCTTCTCAGATCCTAGCAGCCGAGAAGCAGTTGAGATAGACGCCACCTGCTCACCGTTGACTTCCGACCAGGAGATGTATACGCCAGTAAATGCGCCTCTGCCGAGTTCACCTGGTGCGCCATCTCACCACCGCACTGAACCTTTGATATTGCCCGAAATATTCCCCGTTGCGGTCGACAAGCATATTGGAGCTGACGACCAGAGCCAGCAATGGAGTACTGCTGTACCTACACCCATCAACACGATTCTTCCCGCTCAGAGTCCTCTTACTCAGATCTCGCAGAGCCTGGAAAACATGCAAGGTTACCGTTATCAACTTTGCGGCATCTCATCGGATGCTGATCCCTGGCTACTAAGACATTGCAAATTCGACGATTATGGCTTCCAGAAGTTTCTTAACCTCCATTTTCGAAACGCCGGTGGAGTTCCCACTCGTGAATTAATCCCTGCGCATTTTGTCGTGACCCAACAAGATGCAACAAGTATAGAAAACGAAGCTGCACAGGATCAAAACTTGCGAGCTGAGCTGGCCACAATGGTACCGCTCAATCATGGACAAAGGCTCTTGCGTCTGTAAGCATTATGTTTTTATCTTGTTTAACTCAATGACTTGGCTAAACGGTGGATCCAGGTTCATGAAGCGTGTGTTCCCAATATTACCAATCCTCTCAAGGAGCCATCTCGGTCTCGGCAAGGAGCAGGATATCCCAGACCCTCACGTACTTGGAAAGATTCCTGCGCACTTGTTAGCTGCTATATACGCCACTTCTTTTTCTTTCGCCTCGGAAGATGACTACCTGTCACTCACGGTTGCCCACGAGAAACCTCCCATCTCCAAGCTCTGGCAATTTGTGCACCGACTGGTCGTCAAGGACAGCCCTTACCCACAACTGTCGATACTACAAGCCGCTATCCTCTACATTCACCGCCAGATAGAAAACAGCCAGACCGACGTTGTCGCCGAGGCTGCCTCGACATGGTCCCTCATGGGCATGATGGTTGGTGTAGCGAATTCTCTAGGACTCAATCTTGAGTGCCGGCTATTTGGTCTGCCCAATTATGAGGTAAGAATTCGAAGAAGACTATGGTGGGCTATTTACAACGAGGATAAGTGGATATCTTTGACGTTCGGTCGTCCGCCGTATATCCGCTCGTCAGAGTGGGATGTCAGCCAGCTGGTAGATTCCGACTTTATGACTCCTTCCTACGCTGGCCCCAATCCCGGTTCCAGAGTAGAAGATACTTTCAAGAGTATGACTAGTCTTGCTGTTATTGCTGAGGCGGTACAGGAAAAGCTATAGTATGTCCTAATATTTCCACACCGTCCTTTCTACACTAAGAAGACATTCAGTTCCCTCAGAGCAAGTCAAAATCTTGCCGAGGACATTTCCACTTCAGTAGAAATAGCGAAACCTCTATTACAGAGCCTTCGTACTTGGCGCGAGTCTTTACCAATGCTCACTAGTGGGCCTTCAGTACGCCAGATGAGTGCTGGAGTACCCGAGACACTGCCATCAACAATATACCACGCCTATCTGGTCCTTCTAATGTACATCTGGCGGGCTTTGCTACGCACGACGGTCCGCTCCTCTGATCCCCCGCAAGTAATCCACATCCAAGATATGTCGGAGTCGGCTACAAATCTATTCAGAGGTTTCGACTGGGGTTTTGACTACCTCCCAGAAATGGAGGTTCCTGCTAACGAGTTATTGGGGGAGAATAGCCCTGTTGTAATAGAGCTTTATGAGGCAGCCATACGTTGCGCCACAAGTATAACAGACTTCATCTCCAGTCTTGACTACGCAGCTTATAGTCAGTTCTGGTACTCATGTAAGTCTAAATCACGAAGGTCAATGGCGTTTCGGCTGACATTATCAGGGTCTCGTCAAAGCTTTGCTTCGATATCCAACTTTTTTACATTGTTGTTAGTGCAAGCGCCAGATCTCCCCAGGGCTGTCAAGGCAAAGGCCTTGCTAGAGAAGTGGCGACAACTGCTCCGTTATCAACACAGGGCATTTCCCCCTTTCCTATTAGCGAAGCTGCAGTTGGATTGCTACTACTGGAATGGGCTGGGTGAGACTTTCCACCTTTCTGCGCACGTGCAACAAGCTTTGCAGCAGGGTCCCTAGACCTTTGAGGCAGAACCCCGTTGGGTCTTGTCAATTTGTACTCAGCTCCACATATCATTATTTCGTCTCAGATCGTCTTTTGATTGCCTCGAGGTCTGCTACACTGCTTCGAGTAGGAAAAAGTGATGAATTTCTGACACTGCATCATCTCACACCACCCCACCTCTGGCTTTGGCACTTGACCTTTTCACGACCTTATTGTTCATTGGGATGCTGCAAAGCAATCGGAGCAGGTCATGCGGACCTTACCGTAGGAGGTGGAGCAAAAGATGACAGGGCGCGCTTTGAGTAGTTCACTAATACTGAAGACATGATCAATCATTAATTGAAAGACGAATATAAAGGATAGGCTGAGTGATAGCACAGAAGCTACAAATCGAAAAAAAAAAAAAAAACTGTAAAGATTTAAAGATATACTTATAAAGAATACTAAGAAATTCTTGATTTTTAGAGGTATAAGAGTGCGGAATAAATTGCTATAATATTCTCTAACCAGAAGAATTGTGCTGTGCCCTTGCGTTGATACGTTACCAATCAGGCCTATAGGCCCTATTGAAGCCTGTTCTTTGGGTTTCAAAAAAGTAAAACAAGAGTAATCTTCAAAAGTGATTGCTTCTCGGCGAAAACGAGACATGGGTCGAAGTGGACAAGCATGGCCACTATTTCGCCGAAATGGAAAAAAACGAAGGGGAACAACCGCATCTCCGTTTTCGCCGAATTATCTTGAAAACGGGGTTCTTGCTAAGAGTGCAATTCAGAATAATCTTAGCGCCGATTGAGATAAAAATGTAGGTATTTAAGTTGACTGCTTTTCCTGATCAGAGGTAAAGGCAGAACCAAAGTGATCATTCAATCAATCAGCCTTTCAACGTACCATGTTCTACGAAACAGAAACCAGTCAGCGCCAGCAAGGGCCTGAGCCTATAGAGAGACGTCATGACAAGGATGCCTCGACCGCGGAAGGTACGTCGTGTTGTCACTCACCTCTTAACCCCAAGCTCAATGAAGGTGAGCATACAATATTGACTGTGTGGTAGACGCAAAGCTTGCTGAAGAACGTTATGAGCACCCAGAAGGCGGCACTAAAGCATGGCTGACTGTCCTGGGAGCATGGTGCGCAATGGTGCCCTCGATGGTCTTCTAAACACGCATGCTGTTCTCCAGGCTTGGATCATAGAACATGAGCTGGTGGGCTTGCCTGAATCCCAGATAGGATGGATCTTCAGTTGCTACGCTTTTTTCCTCTACTTATGCGGAGCCCAAGTTGGTAAGGCTGCTCGGCTTTATTGGATTCTGACTTAGCCTGACCGCGGAACAGGACCGATATTTGACGCATACGATATACGGTTTCTTATAATCCCTGGATCAATCGGCATTGTTTTATCTCTGATTTTCATGAGCTTCTCAACAGGTGTGTGCCCTTCCAGCCACTCTATGATGTATGCAGCTAATAAGTGACGCTATAGAATTCTACCAGTTTCTCTTGTCATTTGGAGTTCTCGGCGGCATATCAGCGTCTCTCCTTTTCAATCCAAGCCTAGCAGCTATCGGCCACTGGTTTGACAAGCGCCGGGCCTTCGCGACTGGCCTGGCCTGCACAGCAGGTGGACTGGGAGGTATATTATTCCCTCTGATCGTGCTATACCTGGCCCCTCAGATCGGGTTCCCCTGGGCTCTTCGCATTGTCGCTTTTATCTGTCTCTGCCTACTCTGCGTTGCCTGTTTGACCTTGCGGAAACGTCTGCCAAATAACAAGCGAGCGGGTGCATCCATAGATTGGAAAGCTCTAAAAGAGCTGCACTTTGGAGTCACAACTCTCAGTGTTTTCTTGATTGAGTTTGCCGTTTTCATTCCTTATACGTACATTGTCTCATATGCTCTCTCTACCGGCTTCAACCCGCGAGATGGCTATATGCTTAATGTGCTGCTGAATGTTGGAGCTGTGCCAGGCCGGGTATTGCCGGGATATGCAGCAGACCGCTTCGGTTCATTCAACATAATGTGCGTTACAGCCTTCTGCTGTACTTTACTCATATGGACGGTCTGGCTTACTGCTACGGAGAATCAGGCGCAGACCATGGCATTTACTATTCTCTTTGGTTTCTGGTCTGGCGCTGCTATTAGTCTAACTCCGGTATGTATATCACGGGTCTGTACGATTGAGGACTACGGGAAGAGAAATGGGACTGCCTTTTCTGTCGCTAGTTTTGGTGCCTTGATAGGTGTGCCAATTGGTGGTGCGATCTTGGATGCTGATGGCAGCAATTATCGCAACCTTATTATCTTAAGCGGCGTCCTCTATACATCGGCTTTTATCTCGTTTGTTGTAGCTAGAGCTCTTACTAGAGGTTAGAGATTAAAAATGTTCTGGATTATAAAGGCTGCCGGAGCTCCAATCAGTGGTTTTTTCATCTTCAATGGTAGATTGTCTTTGACTGGCACATGCTGGGTGATAGTAGTTTAGCAGGATAGCATACATTTACGAGTTGCTGGCCAGCTTAATCCTACCCATCCACCTATATCCAGCCTACATCAACGGAAATAAATTAATTGTATAACGATTGATTCTAAACTGTGGAACTAAGCTGACGTGAGCTTCTGTCAGTCAGCCTGTTGCTTAGCATGGCTATACCAGTTGGTTAGTTAAAATAGAATGGCAAGGATGTCACACCCAATCAGTGGTCCTGTTACAGCTATGAAGGATTGTAGTAGTGGCTGTGTGTCAGCACGACATGAAATAGATTAATCCTGCCAGCAAATTTAAGAGCTAGTTTGCCTACAGCAGATAACTAGGTGTCAGCTTCTTACTAGCAACTGCACCATCAGGATTGACATTAAAGGGGGAAGAGTCTCCCTAAGGCGCAGTGACTTTTTAGTAATATGGGGACTATATTTACCAATCCTTATGCCCCCAGTTTGGGGATTGTTTGTCGCATTGCATCGTCAGCTTCTTATCAACCTCAACTGTGTTTGAAAGCTATGTCCAAGTCAACTACCAACAATAGATGGACAGCCTGGGCATGGGAATACTGGGCGCTTGCGGGTTCTCTGGTGTCACTCGCCATTATGATTGCTCTACTGCGCGTCTTTGACGGAAAGAAAGTCTTCGTATGGAATACCATCACGCTAAACACCATCGTTTCCATCCTCTCGCTGGTTACGAAAGCGAACCTGTCGTACATACTCGCTGAGTGCATGGCGCAGTGGAAATGGCTCCTATTTGCCGACCAAGAGCGACCACTCATGGACTTTGACCGCATCGACGCAGCGACTCGGGGCCCGCTCGGAAGTTTGAGAGTTCTTTTACGAACAAAGAAAGCGTGAGTGTTCCGAGACCGAACCATATTGTGCACTGAGGCTTACATGGTAGCTGCTATAAGTCTGAGTTTACAATTCGGTGCTGCGTTGACTTTGTTAGTGGTTGGGCTAGATCCCTTTGCCCAACAAATTGTACAGCTTCGACAAAACGTTGTTTTTGAGCAACGCAGTGCCCAACAACTTGGTGATGTTGCACTTATCTCTCGGGCAACGTCCTACTCCATGGGACAAACCACAGTATTACAAGACACTGGCATGAACGCTATAAAATACAACTACACCGTCGTCGACACCCAGATACCACTATCGATGGAATCTGCCATCTTGACTGGGCTGTCTCGATCACCATGGGAAGTGGCGCGTGAGACGCTCGTGCAATGCCCAACAGGAAACTGTACATGGAATCAATTCAACACTCTTGGGGTTTGTCACAAGTGCAACAATATCACTTCCGATCTGAGGCGTGTCAAAGATTTCGGAGACGCGTTGTTTGCACTCGGCAACTACCGATTCGACGGCTATAGCATTCCAAGCACTGCATTTTCCTTGCCTAATGGTCATTTTATTGCCAATATTGATGGATGTCCGCCCTACAGTGGCGTATTCGCGGGATGCGATAACGAACAGCCCTTGGGTATCTATCACGATGACATGTTACGACATCATTTGGCACGGGCAATCCAAACAAGACTAACTCGATGAAAGAAATCGATACTTTAATCTGGTCAATGAGTGTTATATATCCTGATGTTGACTGGGTCAACAAAACCTCCCCAAGTAAAATGGGGAATGAAGAAAGCGACTCAATCAAGTGGCCAGATATTCCTTTACATGCTATGGAATGCGCACTTCATTACTGTGTAAAGACTATAGACTCGGCTGTGGAGGGAAACCAGCTTGTCGAGAATATCACAGAGGCTACTGATGCCATTCGAGACCCCAACTCCTGGCAGCGTTTTCCTGAGCGCCAGAATAATTTGCCCGAAAACATCCCACCTGACGATGAAGTCGACAGCCTGGAGTTTGATAGTCGATACTCAACTGTGGGCTATTCAGGACTTGTACTCAAATTTCCAAATAATGAAACAGAGCCATGGTACAGCATAGAGTCAGAGTCAGTCTTCTCAATCAGTGCACACTTTCAACAGCTCTTTAAGAAAAACTACACAGAAGGAAGCAGAATGAAGAGGGAGATGGAGAAGAAGCTTGAGAAAGGAGCAGTCGGTATAAACGGTGCCACACTAGGGCTAAAACAAGAAGACTTATCAACCAAGGCCTACCCACCAGCACTTCGTGGTATTTGGACTTGGACTAGGACGAATATGACAAGCACCTTCGAGTCGCTGGCCACCAGCATGACTAATGAGATTCGACGAAATCACGAATCTAGAAGCTCACAAAAGTCTGGACAGGACATGGGCCGTTTTCGAGATGGGACCATGACTGAACTGGGTAGTGTGGGATTGTTAACCGTCATATATGATGTTCGATGGCCATGGATTGCGCTTCACGCGGCTATGCTTCTTTTTGTTGCTGTCTTCCTCTGTATTACACTGATAACCTCCAGGTCGTCAGAAGCAGCGCCATTGTGGAAGAGCAGTACGCTGGCGACTCTTCGTCATGGGTATCAAGTTGGTGATGTATTGACAGGGGCGGATACTGTTGGGGATATGGAGACCAAGGCTAAAAGAGCTTATGTCAAGGTGCAGCGAACGGATAGTGATGAAGATGTTTTATTACAGAGGGTAAGTAATAACAGGGAAAATAATTGATGGAGTTAGTTCATACAGGTATATTGCTTTATAACTTTAAATCTTATTCTTTGAGGTCTGTTATGATGTCTTTACTACCTGTCTTAGTATATGATAGAGAGACCAACTTTTAATATCTTAGTATTAGTCTTAGCTTTCGAGGCTTATTGTATACTTGAACATTTAGTTTCTCACATTCCTGACAGCCCCTTTCCAAGCCATCCAGAGTTTAAATCCCTAATGGTCAAGTTACATCAACTGCATGGGCCTTCAAAAAAAGTGCTTTCCATGTCAGAACAGGCGGCATGGATAGAAAATATAAGGAACAAGAGGAAAACTTGTTTTGCAGCGACGGGAGTCACGTCGCGATGTCGACTTCCGTTTCTTACAGACAATGGGTATTTGGGCTCTTCTTGCGAGTCGACGCAAGTTGGAGACAAAGTGTGGATAGTATCGGGATGTCCCGTTCCGTTAGTGTTGCGGAAGAGTGACGATCATAAAGGGTGCTACATGTTGGTTGGCGAGAGTTATGTGCATGGCGTCATGAATGGAGAAGCTGCTGAGGGGCCAGTCGCGTGGCAAGAAGTAGACTTGGCGTGAATAAAGCAACTGATGTTCATGTCTGATGTAATGTTTTTGAGTAACTATGTTTGATTGTTCACTCGAGCTGCGTGTTTTAACAAGTGAAGGATATTTTTCGAACTGATGTTGAACAACATCAACGCCAGATTCGAGGGAGGGTTACAAGCTGTTCTGGGATTACATTCAACAATTGCGAAGTGCAAGTTTAATACCACCTAATCCAATGTTAATCTTCAAAGCAATCTATCAACTTTGCCGCCTTAATAACAATCATACGACTTGAATTTAGCTTGCCGAGGTTATAGAACTAGGCTCTAGGGTATATCCGAATTTCCCGCAAACTCAATCTAGCGGCTAGAGCGGCCAATGCATGGCGCAATTAAAGCATGGGCCTGTGAAAGACGTTACATTAATGTGGATATCTCATTTTGTTTTATGCACATGGGGCAGATCAGTGGGGATATTACATTTTAAGCTGTTTAATCTATTCTTTAAACTTCAATAAACTCATCATCAGGTTTTTAACATAAAAGATCTAGTTTTCTCTTTTAGGATGCTTAAAAATAGAATTCAGCAACTTGGCGTATGGCAGGGCAATCGGCCTTTCTATGATATGACAGCCCTATGCTAGGGTCTTGAGGCGTTAGAAGCGGATTCAAGTCCACAATTAAGACTAGATAACGGCCTCTTAGCAGTATTTATCCTAGTCTCGTTCAGCTACGAATCCGCTTTTCGGCTTACGTTTCAGGAGAAGTGTTCACCGCTCCGGACTAAATTAGCAATACCACCGGCGGATGAAACATCCTTGACTAGGGCGTCCAAACATGTGATGGTAATGAGCTGTTTAATGCAAAGATTCCAGCTATAAGTACTTACCAATGTTACATCCTGTAAGGAGACCTGACCTAAGAATCCTTTTTCTGTAATCATAATCATATCAAAATCAGTCAAAATGGCCGTCGGATCTAGCAAGCAACTCAACTTCACTGAGTATTACAACCTCATCGACGGAAAGCTCGAAACCACCAAGGAGACGCTTCAAAACACCAACCCTTCTACCCTTGAGAAGAACCACCCAGTGCCGGTCGCGACCCAAGAAGATGTTGACAGAGCTGTAGAGGCTGCCAAGAAGGCATCTGATTCCTGGTCTGAGGTCCCCTGGGAGGAGCGAAAGGCCCTAGTAATCAAGTATGCCGAGGGTATTGATGCTCTCAAGGATGAATTTGCTACCCTGCTGGTCAAGGAGCAAGGAAAATCTGTTAGTCTGACACCCATTGTCACTAAGAATTGGTTCTGATGCGAAAATAGATGGCAATGGCCCATTTCGAGATCATGTTGGCTGTTCAGTTCCTCAAGGGATACGCATCGCTGCCTGATCCTCAGGAGGTGATTGAGGACAAGCCAGGAAGTAAAGTCGTTATAAAATACGTCCCTCTCGGTGTTGCTGTCGGCATCGTGCCTTGGAACTGTGAGTAAATTCTCCTGGAAACAGGTTTATGCAAAACTAACAAATCCAGTCCCTATCTTCTTGGCCACTGCCAAGATCGGCCCGGCTCTGATCGCTGGTAACTCTTTCATTCTCAAGCCATCGTAAGTTTCATGCTACCTTTGTCACGACAAGCATAATAACCCCCGGGACAGACCTTTCACTCCTTACTGCGGACTGAAGCTCGCTGAGCTTGCTTCCCAGTACTTCCCCCCAGGTGTCGTTCAAGCACTCAGCGGTAACGATAGCCTCGGACCCTGGCTCACCGCCCACCCAGGCGTTGACAAGATCAGCTTTACTGGATCTACAGCAACTGGAAAGAAGGTCTTGGCGAGCGCTGCGCCAACGCTCAAGCGCGTTACCCTCGAACTGTAAGTCGACTCTTGATAGTAAGCGAACAATAATTAACGTAGCTAGGGGTGGTAACGATCCCTCCATTATTTGCAATGATGTTGATGTTAAGGAGGTTGCTCCCAAGATTGCCTTGGCAGCGGTCATGAACTCTGGCCAGGTACGTTGCGGAATGCCCTCTAAACTGAACTCGGCTTACGAAGAAACTAGCTCTGCATGGCCATTAAGCGAGTTTACGTCCATGAGTCGATCTATGACGAGTTTGTGAAGGAGCTAGCCGCAGCCGTCAACAGCTTTACCGTCGGTGATGGTATGGATGAAAAGACAGCTCTGGGTCCCCTTCAGAACAAGATGCAGTTCGATAGTGTTAAGAACCTACTCGCCGATATTGAGTCCAACGGTTTCAAGCTGGCAGCTGGCTCAACAAGCGCCTCAACTGCTGGCAAGGGATACTTTGTCACCCCTACCATCGTTGAGAACCCCCCCGATGAGTCTAGAATTGTGGTTGAGGAGCCATTCGGTAAGTCACCCTCCCGTTTTAACTATATGGCACTAACATTCTGCAGGCCCTGTCTTCCCTGTCTTGAAGTGGACAGACGAAGCGGATGTCCTCCGACGTGCCAACGATACTGCTATGGGTCTTAGTGCCTCTGTCTGGACTAAGGACTTGGAGAGGGCCGAGAGAGTGTCCTCCAAAATCAAGGCGGGTACGGTTTGGGTTAACGCACACGTTCAGCTCGACCCTAGAGTTCCCTTTGGTGGTGCCAAGCATAGCGGTCATGGTGCTGAGCATGGTATTGAGGGTATCAAGGCGTACTGCACTACTAAATCCCTGTACGTCAACGCGGCTTAGATCGTTGAAAGTAGTTAAAGGGCTTGTCTCACTATATATACGACATAAAAATACACAATTATTGAATGACATCGTTTGAGCCCTAGCTTATAGCAACTAGCCCCCAGTGCTGAAAGTTGTGATTAAAACTATCTGATCGACTGTGTGAGGGTATACTATAAAGTAGAACAAAAGATCAATCCAAGGTGCGGCTTAGTTACATTCTCTTTTAACATCCCCCTGAAACTGAGGATCACAAGTCCCTTGTATCTCCGACACCTCAAAGTCCAAGCTTACATAGATCTGGCATCCTTCACCACCCATAACCCTCCCAGCCTCCTCGCTGCCCCCATACTTGAGAACCCGCTGCGCCATGCCCTCAGCAACAGCCTCATTTCTACTCGGATCATTCAGCTCGGCACCCTGGTTATACTTGGCGAATCCAGCGACGGCAGCGTAGCCTAATCGCCGAGCGTAGAGGAAGGCGAGTTGTTCATCAATAATGTCGATGTATCTTCTTGCACAAGCGAGCTCATCGGTCGCGTTGGCGGAGCTGCACACTGATGCAACAGGGACTTGAGAAAGGATATTGGGGTCGTAAGGAGAACCAGGTGACGACTTTGGGAAATTATCAAGGGTTGCGTTCGAGGACGGTTCATAGCTGCAGGATGAGGTGCATGTTGCGAGAGCAGTGAAACCCAGAAGTAGGTAAGCTGCTGAGAATAGCGACATATTGAGGCAGACGGTGCGGTTGCTAGAAAAGAAATTGGAATCGTCGTTTGTTCATGGCAGAAGATAAGCAGGGAAACGGGGTATTTATACTTTTTTCCAGACAGCTACTTTGTCAGCTGCCGGGATCTACCATACACGTCATAAACCATTGCCGAAAGTTTAATCAGGCTCCACCACTAACTCTAATCACTGTTCATATCTATCTCAGCTCGTGTCTCTGCTCGGCTGCCTGAAGTTCAACTGGGTTTTGAGCACTCGGCAATTCGTAAAGTGGTGGTGCCGGTGATGTGGAATTCGATGGCTTATAACCTGCGAATTGAGCATGATCTCCCATAGGTGCGTTGTAGCTACCCATCGCCTCATCAGTCTTAGCATGAAGGCCACTGTTGCGCTTGTTGCGTCTCCAGAGAAAGAATCCTAACAGTGCCATCGCAAGAACGCCGAGTATGGCTCCTATTACGATACCTGCGATTGCACCGCCTGAAAGGCTGCTGGAACTGGAATCGGAGGACGGGGATGAGGCGGAGTCTGTGGGTGCTTCGCTAGATGGATCTGTCGTCGTACCTGAATCACCTGTTGACTCGGGAGGAGGCTTGACATTGCTTAGCTATAGAGTTTGATACCTGAGTGCAGGAGTCAGACTTACGTTTGTGAAAACAGTACTGTAGGCGTCGTCGTCAACGTTGCTGACACTGGTCATCAGCCAACGCTGCCTCTTTTGGTACCCGGCGAGATTTGGGCTCATGAAAACGGCGCTATTAGGAATCACATCGAGGTGATACTTGGTTCCATTTGCGACGTTTGTGAATAAATATGTTTCGGTCTTATTCGTCCCCCACAGGGACACATCCCATTGTTGCGACTCGGTGCCATCACTGTCGGTTAGACAGGCGCGTGTGCGACGATTCTCGACCGATTCGAAATCTCGATAACATACGGCGAACTGTTTTCGTGTCGTCGTTTCGGAGCAGCGAAGAGAGTATCGGCCTGGTATTTTGTCTATGGGTTGCTGGGAACTTTGTTAGAACACTTGGACATCGCGTCTCTGTCAATAGAACGTACAAACTGCCAGTATGTTTTTTTGTTGCCGACGGAAAAGACGCGAAAACCGTCATCCCCGCTTTCCTCCTCATATGTCTGCAGCATGCTCCTGAAGTCCCCATCGTAATCGTCAACGTTTTCTTCCGTCAGATGGTACCAGACGTTGGGGTCGATGTCGGTCGCCTTTTTGAGATCCTCAAAGTCAGACATGGCAATAGCTATGGGGAATTTCTCGTGTTTGGCAAATTTGAGTGACCGGCCGATGATCACAGAGAGCTTAGAAATTGTGGAAAACAAAAGGGGGGATCTGTTGCTTTTGCTTATTACTTTTATGGTCCGACTTTAAGATCGACATGTGCTTGGCCCCCAATGCTGACATCTCAGGGTCATTAGGTAATGATCTTCGGGCGTCTAATAAGACATACCTTAGGCACTGTTGAGATTGAGCCGCCCTGTGGATACCTTTTTTTAGTATCTTAAGCTCTTTAATTTGTAGCGCCCAAAATAAGAATCTAACAATGGCACCAAAATAGCGCTTACACACCAGAAAAGGCATCCATAGCGATGGCTAATCTAAGTAGTTACGCAGTCCAAGAAGAGAATGGCTAGCTTGAAGTGGCTGCTAATTCGAGGACATATCGTGCTGTCTCATAAATAACTCGATATTTGTCTAAGCGATGTTGAAGCATAAAGTTGAAGTATACCGCGGCATTGATCCCATCGCGATAAGCTAGCGACCGTTATCCTTGCTGGGTCAGATGAGATCATAAGGCCTACAGCAAATTAGGCAGTAGACCACACTGTCCGATAAAGGACTGGTCTATCGTCATGGCGAATAAGAATGATTCAAGTTTATAATCCTTGTCGTGCGGCTGGATTCGAGACGCTGTCCTGCAGCTTTCAGAGGTGGAATATTGCGCAGGATGCCAATCCCTGGATGAAGCTGAAAGAGATGCACACCACTATCTGCGATAGGTTCAAGACTTGCGGGGTTTATAAGTATTTGGCTGTGCCAAGCCCATTTCTTGTTTCTTGTTCACGCGGTACGACACACTCAAAATGAAGGTCTATTTACGGTTCAGCACCATTGTTTTTGTTCTTGTGTATCTGACAACAGTCGCTGCCAGGCGTGGTGGAGGTTCCTGGGGAGGCTCTGGTGGAGGCTCTGGCGGTGGAGGTTCGAGTGGCGGGGGCGGATCTGGAGGTGGCAGTGGAGCGGGCAGTGGAGGTGGTACAGCCGAAAATCCGCCCCCAGGGTTCAATCCGTGGTCTTACCAGAACAATGGTATCGACGACGAGAACGACACCGGCTGGAAATGCGACCCCAAGACCTGTGGATGTCAGCAGTTGACTGAACGCGAAATCGTTTACGGCCTCCCAGGACTTTACTACAATGGCACCTTAACGGTGCAGCACCACATCACGAATAGCTCATCCTGGCTAGATAAGGGCCCCGGAGCTTGTGGCATGGCTGATGATGAGCCCAACACGTATAAATACCCAGCTCTCTTCTTGGTTGCCCCGACAGGAAACAAGACAGACACAAACCCTTTCCATTGGAGATTATTCGGGTTCCAACCAGCCGATCAGACTCTGGGGGCCACCGGGTCCTACATTGACATTTACCAACGATGGGTACACCTGAGATCGAGCGATTTTGTTGTGTCTGGAACACCGTACGGTGGCAGTTATTTTTATGATACCTCCATAGGACGCTATACGCTTTCAGATGCCACGGACCGTCATAGAAACACCACCGCCTACTGGTCGACCAAAATCACCAATTCCGACACCGAGAATCTCTCTGCCCGTGCCGTCTACAAGACAAAACCGCCGCGACTTGACTTCGATCCTGACACAAGTAGACTTGAGCCCGCCTCGAGTCAATACATCACCTTTAGTGACGTGTGTGCTTGGAACTCAGAAATTCAGACTCAGGAGTATAAAACACTTCAACGCAGTAATTTCTCCAGCAATGATCATATCAACACGACCACGCCAACGCTATGGCTGGAGCCTGGTGCCGTGGCTGAAATGAAAGGAATCGGCGCCTCAAAGATGACTTTCACTCTTCAATCGAGTCTGGATGCGGTGAAGCCCTGGATCAATCTACGACAGGCAAATTGTGGGGACGGCGCCAAGGAAGGAACTCAAGATTATGCGGTTGACGATCCATTCGAATTCGGATACTACTACGACCTGACGAACAACGACGAGTTGAATACTTGGAGACTGGACCTATCCTTCAGTCTTTCCTTTGAGGGCAGTCTTGTACGCGAAAATAGTACGCGCATAAATGGAACGGATAAAGATGGCCTTATCTTCGAGGCTACATATGAGACTCCCCCGCCGGATTATACATTGCCTTCGGAGTCTGACAGCCCGTCTAGCGGCTCGAATAGTGAGTCGGGTACAGCAGGATTGTTGCTACAAAGCTCGAGTATCTTTGTCACAATCGTCAGCAGCTCTACGTCGTTATGGCTCTTGGTGGTTGGTTTAATGTGAGGAGGTACTGTGCCAATCCAGTTACGGAGACCAATGAAAGATCACACGTCTGTTTCTACCTTCTGGCTGTTTTGCAAGTTTCACAACAAGAACAGGCATGGAAGAAAGTCTGTGAGATCAGTAGGAACTACATTTCAGATTAAATTCTTCTTTAGGGTGCCAGGTAATACGACTGTTATCATAGTAATGCTACAATATCCAGGGTCGAGTTCATATGCCAAAATGAACATAAGGGACCCAGTAAGCAGGAGCCGGCTCATCATCCTCGCAGGCTATGATATCTCTTGCTTCCCTATCCCCTCCTCGCAGAACCGAGTTGCCATCTTCCTCCATCTTATCTAACCAAACATCCCTCATCGCTCTGGTAGCCCTATGCAATCCTCGACATACCGACTCATCAGACATACTGCCTTCTTTGATCGTCTCATACGTTATACGCGCGACATCAACGCAATGCTCATCTTGAACTTTCCAAAGCGTTCCAATGATATGCCGGAACCCAGCCAATTGGCAAGCGCTAATGAGATGGATGCTCTCGTCGATGAACTGCGCATCTCGAACACGGCCGGTACTGCATGCTGATAAATACACCAGAAACGGTGACTCCTCGTGTAGGTTGAGCTTCAGTAGATTTGCCACTGTTAGCGGGTCGCTGGCGTCACTGAAACATAGATGGCTTTTGGACGGGTTGCTTCGGTCGGTGTAGCCGTGTCCTGCGAAGTGGAATATTTTGCTACTCCGTAGATGTTCAAGCGCTTCCTTTTTGTCTGACCCGGCAATTACGGGCGTCACGTTCATACTCTGACAGATCTTGCTGACCAATTCGACTTCCTCTTTAGCCTTGGGTAGAGGAGCTTGACTCTGAGTGCTTTCCATAGCGACTAGAAGAGCTTGAGCAGGACCCTTTCGGATGTCTTCACGACGTCTTCCATGTACCAACGCTTTGACAGAAGGCGCATAAGAAGATATTACTCTATATATAACCGTCTTCCCGGATCGCTCTGAATGTAGCCCCGCCGCGTGAATGGGGAATCTGCTCAATGGGCCTGTGGGAATCCACCAGACATGAGGCCAATCTTGTCCGTCCGCCGGCGTATCCATGAGGCCCATGTGGTCTAAAATGTTGCTTATGAACGCGTTCCAAAGGGTCTCCAGCGCGTCTACACTTCCGTATTCGTGTTCGGGCATGAACTGGAGCTTCTGGAAGTCTTTCACCTCTGGAAAGACGAGTGACATGAGCTGATCTTCCTGGATGATGATAGCGTCTACGCCCATCCAACTGCTATTGACCACTACGACTGGCCCACATTCCGCAGCTGAAAGCATCTGCTCGATAGTCAATGGTCCCAGGAAGTCTTCGAAGCCAGGCTTATCTTGAATCTGAAGCAGAACGCTATCGAAGGCCTTGCCAGCGTCGCGGCGATGACGTCCTTGAGCTCCGGATGAGGATAGGTCTTTCTCTGTGACATTTGAATCAGTTGAGGAGTCGAGCTCGTCTCGAAGCCGTAAAAATTCCTCTGCCAAGTCTGGAAACGCGTCTTGAAGCTCTCTTATGTCTGTGCGAATCTCGTCCAGAGATGAAGCTAGCAATCCTCGTCCCTTCTCGAGAATGGAAAGGGCTTCTGAAGGCTGTTTGTCCATCCTCAGTGCTGCACCCGCCGTATTCGCCGCAAGACCAGCGGCATGGCTCAGCAGATATTGCCGGTCACCTGTCTCGAGTGAACGAACTGCGGCAAGGCTCGGGACTATATCTAGCGCCGCGCATCCTATCTCATAGGCCTGTTCGAACTCTGGGCATAATGGTACTATTTCTGTTGCAGCTGCGATGCGACGTAATGGTTCCCCCGTAGGATGCGCTACGGCTAACTGGTAGTTCTGGGCTGCTTGTTCCATATCTGTTTCAAGATGCAGCCGAGTATATCTGCTAACGAAAAGATTTCCGATTGTTGCCCAATGTTGCGTCCGGGTCGGGGAGTCTTCAGGTGTCAAACTCAGCGCCTTCCGTGTAAGTTCGATAGCTTCATCGACATCATCCACAGATCCTTCTCCGCTATTGATTCGCTTCCGAATTAGTTCAGAAAGGGTTGTTGGGGCGAAGGTTCGTCCTGTGTATTGACCTCCGACAGAACGAGCGACCTCTCTGCTAAGCCGGATACTTTCCTCCATATCCTGTGATGACTTAAGCGCAGTGTGACGAGAGTCTAGGGCTGACGCAAGTCGATTACGATATGTATCGAAGTCTGGATGGTCTTCTGAAACGCCAGCAATAGCCTCTCTGGACATCTCGATTGTCTCGTTCAAGATTCCGATGTCTCCGTAGCTGCGAGAGTACTTCCTGAGTAACACAGATGCAAGATTATTGAATTGAACGTGTCGAGTGGGCTCATCTTCAGGTGTTGCCTCGACAGCCAATCTAGCATGATAGACGGCCTCGTCGAGATCTTCCAATGAACAACTTGCCTGGGACCGTGACGAGAGCGCCATTGCCATATTGCTTAGCGCCAGTCCCAGCCCCTGCTCACCCTTGGGCGTGACTTTCAGGCTTTCCCTTCCATATCGAATGGCTTCGTCTATATTGGCCGGGTTCCCAGTTCTTTCGTACAGGGTAGTTAGAGCGACAGCGACGTTATTGAGTTGAGTAGACCAGTCAAGATGAGCATGTCCAGCCTTTTCAACCCAGGTTGTGCCAAAAGTGACTGATTCCTCGAGGTCTTGTATTTGGCCCGTTTCGAGGTAAAGTGCATGTAACCGGAGAAAAAGGAAGCGTGTTTGAATCAACCACTCAGGGTCGTCTTCTGAAGTAGCAGCAACTGATTCTTTGGCCAATTCTGTCGCTTCTTGCAGGTGCCGCACATCTTGTCCGTAAACAAAGAGCTCATCAACTGCTATCGCAAGCTTCCACTGCCGAGCTGGCTTGGCCAAGTCTTGCTCACGCTTAACTATACGTGATTTCTTCCTATCTAAATCATCATTGATTGCAGAGAGTGACTGTCTCCGAAGCTCCACACACTTCTCTAGACACTCCAGCGTTTCGGAATTGCGATACCGGAACTCGTACAGCTCTGCAAATATAGCATACCAAAAGGAGCGATCATGGTGGGGATAGCAACCAACAGATAGCGCTTCTTCCATGTTCGCGGATGCATCGATAAAGTCCTGCTCGTCACCTATGCGAGTATATCTCTCCTTCAGTAACATCCCGAGATTGACTTGTTGAGAGGCCTTTCTGGGAGACCCGTCAGCTATCTTCTGTAATGCGGACGTGGATAAATCAATGGCTTCCTGTAGGTCGAACAGGTCTTGAGTATGGTAGAAGTACTCGCCTAGCTGCAGCCCAAGCCAGTATGAGTATTTGTCAATGTCTTTAGAGTCCAAGGTAGACTCAATAGCCTTCCTCTCGAGAGAAATTGCCTCTTTCATGCACTCCCCGCTGGGGTCAAGGTACCTATAGCTTTGGTAAAGGGCCCAAGCAAGCGCATGTAGCCAAATCGGACGCTGTTCAGTCCCTTCAACGGTCATGGACAGTCCGTCTATTGACACTTGGATTATGACCGGGATCTTACTTGTGTCGCCGGTTGCTCGATAACAGTCCACCAAGCGTTCTAATGCAACCTCAGCTTCTGATAAGTCCTTACATCCAGACTTCGTCTCGGTCATGGGCCTATCTGGTGCACCCCATTCCGCTCCGTTTTGTTGACTGATAGTGCTGACTGAAGACATGGCGAAGAATGGAGCCTCTTATAGCGACTCAAGACAATTCTGCGACTCCCATCAAATATCTCTTTGCGGCTGAACTTTCATCGCACATGCCACGTCACAATCTGACATGCATAATCATGCTGCTACTGACCAATAGAACGGGCATCTCGATGTGATTCTGAAACAATAGCTTGGTTGGGTACGTACCTAAGGCAGCTGACCATCAGGCTAGTAGAGAGAGGTGCTGTAGTAATGAGAAATGATAGATGAATACCAGTAAACATTCAATGTCTATTTCCTTTGTTCGACATCACTTTCACTACAATTTATACCTATTCTACTCAAATCATGAAGCTAGTACTCATGTATCCTGTCATGCAACAATGGGAAGACGATTGGTATTATCATTTTTGGTCGCCTGTAAAAAGACATATCTTGACAAACACCGGATACGGGATCATTCCTCACGACGTAATGTAGACATCACTCAGAAGTACGGTCTAAGCTCCATTATGCGATGGCTGCTATTGAGAGCCAATGGATATCGAATTAATGCGAATTGTCAGCATCTCACTCAACGTTTGTCCGAGTCTGACCCAGACAGCGAGAGGTGACTTGGAAAACATTGTCAGCTTACGCCGAGAGTGTCAGAATTCGTGTGCTGAATACGTTTATAAAAAGGCAGATACTCGCCATGAGAATACATAATCTTCTTACATATTCATTAAGAAGAAAAGAATCGAAATCACCATCTGCATAATGTCAACTTCAAATGATCTCAGGTCCGCTATCGAAAACACAACAAGGCAATTCTTAAATGCCTACATAGATGTCAGTGAAGCAAATGACCCCTCAATCATCAACCGCGATGTCACCGAAGACTGCAAGCGTCATTTCCTCCCAAAGGGCGTCATGGAGCTTTTCGGAGCTCCCAACGGGGGACCCTTAGATAATGCGACATACGAAGCTGCATTGACCAGGGACATGGCCAAGAGCAGATTCACCAAGACAGAGATGGGGAATCTGGCAATCGATACTGAAGTTCGCAAAGCAGCGATGACATCTATCACTCAAATTAAGTACCTTGACGGAGAGACGCATGAATTGGAACATTCCTGGATTCTGGATTTTAATGAGGATGGAACAAAGGTTTCTAATGTTGTTGAGTTCTGTGATATGGATACTCTACGCAGGATGGTGGGAAGAGTGTACACCGAGGAGGAGAAGAAGAAGGGTTTGATGGAAAGTTTCTAGTATATCATTGCAGATAAGTAGCTCTGTCTCGGCGAAGATCTACTCTCGTTTCGATTCAAGCTTCTGGGCAGGCTTAGGCTTTTTTCTTCTACTCACAGGTGCAGACAATCTGACCATCGCGTGACTGTTGCCGTTAATATGATCGTGGCCGTCCTGTGCCACGGTATCGGGATATGACAACGACCTGTAGGCATGGAAGTTATAGGTTGCCAGGACAATGGCACAAAATTGCACTACGTAGCAATCAGACTGCTTATCGCCGGTGCGACATTAACATCTTATGTGAGGCAAACTTGCAGAGTGGAGTAGGTGACAGCCGGGAATGCTACTCGAACTCAAAAAGGAAGGTAAAGTGGTTACCGGAGCACATGTACTGGCCCTCGAAACCACATGCGCCGAGCATTGATAACTGCCGTGGTCATCAGATGTTCCAGGAATAAGAGTCTGTATTTACTGCGTACACTACGCTATATGACAATAGATCGTAAGGAACGGACTCAGCCCATAGCTGCAAGGAAGGGATATTTAACCGGTAGAGCTCTGGTTAAGGTTCTCACGGAAGAAGTCACCGAGCTTAGAGAAGGGAATCAGCTCAGTGCGATCATAAAGGTCAGTGTGAGTAGCCCCAGCAACCCAGTAAAGCTCCTTCGGGTTGTCGGCCTTGCGATAAGCAGTCTCACTGAATTCTCGTGAATGAGACTCATCTCCAGACACAATGAGAAGAGGACGAGGTGAGATAGTCTCGATGTCGTTGAAGGGGTAAAAGTTAAGGAACTTGACATTGGATATGAATGTGGGGTGAGTGGTCTGGTTTCGCTGCCATCCTTCAGGAGTCCACTCGCCACGGATCGTGCGGTAAAAGTCGAAGAACTCGCGATCGACATCGTCGGACTCCTCTGTGATTTCGTTCGGAGCTCCGATGGCGTATCCAGTCCGGGCTCCATCTATCTCATCCCATCGTTGTTGTGAGGCATTGGCGATGATTTCTTTGCGTTCTTCAACTGATAAAGCTTTTTGTAGGCCCTGACGGTTTACGGTGCCCATGTCATACATGGATACCGTTGCCACGGCTTGAATGCGGGAATCGATCTTCGCCGCGTTGATGACGAAACCACCACTACCACATATTCCCAGTGCGCCGATACGTTCACGATCGACCGTCTTGTATGTACCGAGATGGTCGACCGCAGCGCTGTAGGCTTCGGTGTAGAATTCGGGAGATACAAGGTTTTGGGGACCATCACTTCTGCCCCAGAACGGAAGGTCAAGAGTCAGAGTGATGAAGCCCTGCTCGGCCATCTTGATGGCGTAAAGATTGGCAGCTTGTTCTTTGACTGCACCCATGGGATGACCGACGACAATGGCAGGAGAGCTGGTAGTGCGACTCAAGTTCGTGGCAGTAAAGAGATTGCCCACGATGGTTGTGTCGTAGATGGTTTTAAACCTGATAGGCTGAGTATTGACCAACCCGCTGCGGTAGAAATTGTCGGCGCCATAAGACATGTTTTGCGCGGAGGCTGGCATCACGACGGACAAGGCCGTGATACCCTGGGTGGCATAGTAGAGAACTGACTTCATGGTGATAATTAGAGTGAGGTAAATTGATTGATATGACTTTATTTGTTGACAGAAGCTGTTTATTATATATAAGTCTGTTACCTGTTACCTTACACTTGCGCTCTCATGCCCAGCTCTCGTGTCCGAAGTCGCATCATCACACAATCATTTATGACGTCGGGCCGCGTGCGCTTGTTGTCGTACACTTTGAGGCTCAGTGGTGCCAAGATACCCCGGAGGAGAGATTCGACCGAGTTTGTGTCCGATGTTCCTGACCTTTCTGGAATGCTTCACACGGAGGCAAGCAGAGAAACGCTGTAAAACTGGACCTGTGGCCCTGTATAGGTTAGCTGTCAGCAACATGCGTTAGCGAGATATCAGCAACCTGCATTAGCGTGGGGACTGGAGACACTAGGCCTTGAATTGGATCAGCCAGTACCTGGCCAAGAAATTAGCAGGGCGTACCAACATCCAGTGGGTCTATCTTCAAGCCAAACATGATTGTACAGTAGGTGCTGGGATACATGTACTAGCCTGCTTTAATTGCCGTGATTAATGGACATTCGAGGAACGGGTCAGAAAAGTATAAATATGTAAACTATTGCGATCAAAGAGGTGTCAGTTTAATGCTTCATTATGATGATCTCACCTATATCCACCATTCTCCTGATGCGTGGCATCACCGCCATGGCCTTGTCTAAGAACACCAAGGCAAATACACTCCCGTATTTCCTCCTTATAAAGTATTATACAGGCCAGTCGCTGATCAGGAGCATACCAGTTTCGACTTTCGATTTTTTTCATGGTCCAACATAAGCCCATCTGAGGCATGCTGGGAGGCTCGCTCTGTCGGGCCTCCAGACTGCCCTGCGGACTTGGTACGTTGACCTGCATGTGTCATGTAAATTTGTTCACTTTCACTGACACACGCAGTACCGTAAGGATATCGTGGGTGCCTATGATTGATAACTTTGTAGCTTGGCGCATGCTGATAGTTCTAAGGGAACGGAGGATGCTCCTTGTTGGGCGTGCTGCGTCTATATTGATCCTGACGACAATGACCTTTAGCTGTGGAGTTTGATTTAACAGTTTGGTCTTCTCCCGTTTCAGTTTCCAATTGCCGTTAGGTTATTAAAATCATTAGTCGTTGAAGCCTCCTGTTCAACTCCATGGGGACTATGAGTACTATATAATCTGACTTCATCGCAATAGGAGTCTGGACTCTGGGTCGTCTTCCCTGTGGTGGTAGTATTGAAGCTGAAGCGATCATTTTTTCTTTATGAGATAGTAAGCCTCTCTGCTTTACCCGGGGCTAGCTCACGGGTTGTATTACAACTTCAATTGTTTCATCAACGTGTATCTCAAGCCTGAGAATACATTTATGGCTTCTCGTTTTAGACTAAAATTACTTCTTGAAGGTCCCCAGACGCTCCCTCATTCCATATCCACTCGTATTGTAAAATTCCATATCGGTGATATGTCACTCTACCTTCTTCAACCAACTTGTAGATCAATAACCCCACCACATCCAAACGGGAATCCACCGCTCGGCCAACTGGCATCCACAAAATATCCATCTCCCCTCCAGATTGAAAAAGGTGTAAAAAGGATGCTACAATACTTTTGGCCTTTGATCCTCTATCTAGATAATACCGGAATGCTTTGTCTGAGTCCTTCTCTTTTATGTCACTATCTTTCTTCTTCTCCACCGTAAGTTGGATGATAGGGGCTCTGATATATAGCCTTGACAGTGAACTTTCCACCGTGCTCAAATCCTTGAAGGTCGCGGGATAGTTTAGAGGCCGCTCCGGGTGGTCATCCCTGATGTATGTGGGTGCCTGGTAGATATTTATGAAATCCACAGGACACACATATGCCCAACACCAAGATGGTAGATGTGAGTTCTCTTTTCTAGTGTATTCTCCTGGACGACTACCGTGGTACCATAGAAGGCCTTGAGCTAGGCTTCTTCGGAAGAGACCATCAAAGTATTCGGACTTTGTACGCCGGATCAGTACGGAAGCAAGCCCATGAATAGCATATAGTCTATCCTTCTCGTACGTCAGCTGCGTATGAGAGAAGAGAGCAACAAGTCGATACCATCCCTCAGAGAAAAGGACAGTCTCATCTGGCATCGACAATATCGGCCGTGATGTTGAATCTTTGATCCATTCCAGATCTCGCCAGGGGATCTTAGTATCTTCGAGAAAAAGAGAACTTGGACATTCAAGGAAAAGTCCTTGGGGAGTCCAATGCAGTATGCGTGATGGAAGCGCAAGCTCTTGCCAGCACCATCCACGTTCTGCTAGTGGGGACTCAAGCATGGGTTTCTTAACATAAGCGCTGTTGTTAACCTCTTGATATATGCCATATGGCGTTCCATCTCGGGAGTGGTCAGCGATCCTGATGCCGATGTGTGTTATAGGATATCTTGCGACTGGGCGTTCAATCAAGAACCCTTCCGAACTATCATTCGAGCATGATGCAGCTATACAACAAGCCGACTTGGAATAGTAATCTCCCATTTTCGGTGACTCGGCGTGGAAGTCACCACTTCGTCCCTGAATGATACAAATCGCATCAATCCACAAATAGCGAAATTTCATCATCCTGGTCAGGAGGATGCTATCTCGGATAGTTTTCGGAAGGTTTGATATAGAGAACCCTTGCATTCGCTTTGTAACGTTTTCCTTTGTCGTTAAGGAGTTTGCGTTGCCAGCTCCCCAACAATAGCTGAGAATGAGATAATCAAAACCTTCAGCATTTCCACTGCTCTTGGTTTCCACCAGCGTCACCATATCATCATTCATTTGACCAACATCCACTAGTCTAGTTGGAAGACTTGCCGTATTCTGTTTTTTTATGCACCTTTCGTGGTACTCACCCTGTCTATGGCACGCCTCCATCCAAGGTTCGATCTGTCGCTTAATGAGTTCCTGGAGGTCCTGTTCCAGGTTGTCTGCAGTGAATGCTGTATCAGGATAATGTCAGAACCAAAAGTCCGCAGGATGGAACGTAAAGAATTACCCTTGACCTGGCGGCTTTCCATGCCTTTCAGTAACTCCGCCCCCCTAAACTCAACCATATTGAAGGTAGTTACAGCACCGCACAGAGTTGTTTGACCCTCAAAGTCTACCTTCAATAAAACTATGATAGATGGCTTTTCCAACATAAGGAGGTCCAAAACAATTAATCCATTTGCCAATGACTTTCTGGCGTCACTGGTTATTGCGCGATTATAAACTAAGTTTGACCAGACAAACCGGCACAACGCGCAACCTTGATCTGCTGACTTTTGGAGAAATTTGAATGACTGTAGGGGTATTGCCACGTGGAGGCCTTTATTGTCAGCAGGCATTGACGGCCACGGAAGTAATGCACAGCGAGTGCAAAGTTGAGGGGAAGGATGTATGATGGGGTTGATGACAGGCATTTTCAAGAAAGAACATAAAATTAGTTGTCAGTCTATTCAATTCAAGCGTTACAAATAGTCTGGAGTTTGGAAAGGACAAAAATCTATCAGAGCCCAATATGCAACCATAAGGCACGTAAAGTCGTCACAACCGGTGCTGCCTAACTATACGGAACAACAATGTACCGCTGTATGATGTGGTAGTGCTAGTATAAGTCGGAATATGCAATTGGAAATAAACGATTAACCTCTCAAGGCATTCTTACTCTTAGCAAACAAAGCATCAGCAGTAAGCAAGCAGATTTTATTGTAGCAATAGATATCCCTTAAAAGAGAACGCCTCATGCAACATAGTTGGAGGGGGCATAGGAAACTTAACTTTACCATACCAGGACAGCTATCTTGCGGACCCTCGGGAGTATTAGAGGTAAGAAGGATTTGGATCCTAGGGACTGTTAACTCATGTTTTACTAAGAAGCCACACTGAGTGGTAGATATCTCTGTTATCCCCTTCCAGATGTGATCCATCCGGTCTTCAACGAAGTTATAGCGTATCACTCTAATATTAAATATTTTAGGCTTTGCACGAGATATACTAGCGGAGCCGGCAAATTCTTCCTAGCTTTGGAAGTTTCATTGTAAAAGGATTCATGCCGTGTTAAAGATTCAAAGCTTGTTACTAAAGCGCTTCTATTAGGGTCCTGGCGGTATAGGGTAGGGGGATTTTCTAGCATGCCCTTGGTATTACCGCGCTTCTTACGCCAAGGACTTGCATATCTATGATTGGTTGTCAGGGATAAGACCTATGCCCATATTATTTGCACTAGGTCTCTGTACGATGAAGCAAAAAAAGGAATACCTACGACAGTTCCAAGGGTAATGGTCCCTGCGTTAATTATGGTTTAATACTGGGGCTGATGTTCAACCGTTTCTAGGAGGTAACATTTATTTGTCCCATTACGTCCTAGGATGCGGAAAGCTTTGCCAAATGAGGAACAAATTTCCACACGCCGAAGTGAAAATGTAATCTGAAACACCATGTATAACAAGCTTTTCGTTTCTGCACCAGCAGCGATGACCTGAGACAGTCGATCATAAAAATGCTTCAGAGGAATTTCGATCTTCTTTAGCGAGACTGTGATCCCTGAGCCAACATTGGCCTCCCCAGAATGTAATGAATAGAATATATTCATATATCATGCTCAGATACTTCCTATACTGCCACTGTGCTCCGGGAAACCGGGATAATACAGATGATGGAGTCGCAGAGCACGGTCACTCTTGGCTCAGCAGCTCGGCATGTGACAGCCGCGGCTGACCGTAAAGATGGTAAGTTTGTGGCTGTAGCTTTTGACAACGTTTTGATGAGGTCTCGACCTCGGAATTGATGTTCTAGACCCATCTGTGCGAATTGTCTCACTGCGTTATGGGTCATCCAGTTCGAAAGTATTAGTGAGAAAAAGCAACTGTCAGATGTGGCTAGCTGGAATACCTCCCCCCCTGCAGGAAACAACGGAGCGTAATTCCCGGTTTTGACTCTGGCGCTCAAATGTGGCGAGCTGGAATACCTCTCTCTCTGCAGAAAGAACAGACCCTACGCCACCAACAGAAAAACTGCAAAAATGAGATGACAACCACCTTCTGTTGGTCTCAGGGATGAGTGTTATTCCCGCCCTTCTTGTGCTTAAAAAAGTTGACAGTCGCCGTGGATCATCATGTCGGCTTCAACAGGTTACCAGCTGTCAATTTGCTTTGGGACCATTCGTACAGCAACATGAAGTCTTTCATTTTCGTCGCTGCTGTCTTGGAGGCAGCAGCGGTTGTGTCTGCGAATGACCTAGCCGCGATGGACGCACCGGCAGATACATGGTGTACCACATACCTGTCTACCTACATTGCTGCGGTCACGAACAAAGGTGACCTCTCGCCGTCTGCACAAAATTCTGGTCGACTGCCCTTTGCGCCATCTATTCGCCCTACCTTTGCACGAAACACTTCGGTATCCACCACAAGATCCGCTATAAGTACGAACCCTTGAATTCCCCGTTGAAAAATACTCACATTGTGACAGGTACGGACATTGGTCCAGATAGCTCGGCTTTTACTTCAGACGTGATCAATACTGCCGATACGTCTCTCGTTAACTCTGAGTCCTCCGATTCGGACGTCGACCCAACCGCCGTACAGTCGAGTTCTGCAATTCTGACACTCACCACCCCCACGACTGATGTAGAAGCTACTTCAACGTCCACTGATATCGTTGAACCTGCTGGACGAGACGTCATCTTCCTTGTTCAGACCGGCGTCAATGAGAAACGATCCTTCTATAAACGTGCAAACAACGAGTTTGTTGGTGACGATAATCCTGAAGTGTGCACATTCGCCGCTACTTTCAATCTGGCCGAAGATGAAGGACAGCTCTTTGCTTCAGGTCTGCCTATCTATTACTCTGGCGAGGACTATAAAGAGCTATCGCCGCAAGGCCGTCCTCCTAGGGGCAGTGTTACTTCAGGATTTACAGACACTGGTGGTACACTTGCATTTAGGAACTCGGAGCTACCAAACGGTGAGGCAGGGTTCTGTCAAGATGCAGATGGTCAGGTTTATATCACCTTTACCACTGGATCATCAGGTTGCACGCCTGTTAGCCTGGGGATCTATAATGGTATGCATAGTGGCTTTCCATTGTTCTTTTTTAAAGTCAGATTCTAATTGTGTCTTCAGTCGAGCGATGCCAGGACGGCAAACTGGTCGGTCTGGATGACTTGACGTCGAGTCGCTCTGGAACTGTTACTGCGACGTCAGAGACAGGTATCTCCACTCAACCAACCTCTGGAGAGCTCTCGGAGTCTACCGGCCTCGTTCCATCTGAGTCGATTAGTTCAGCGTCCCAGACATCTGAGTTTGAGGCATCCACCACGGTCACCGGATCATCCAGTCAGGGGCCAGGCGATGCAAGCAGTCAGGAGACGTCTGTCTCTACTGTTAGGAAAAATGTCGAAACCCTTTCAAGTGCATCAACCACATCCGGCGACCCATCCTCTGAGCCTCCAACTGCTTCGACTTCCGAACTGACAACAGAGACATCTGATTCATTGGACTCCACAACAAAGATTGAGACGTCTGACACAGAGACTGCTATCACAACTTCGCTTTCGGAAACAACTATCATTCCTGAAACAACAGAAACTACTGAAGGTGACACATCCAGTACAGAAGCCATTATTGACATCGATACCACAACGACAGATACTGAGGACACTAATACGGCCGATGCCGACACAACCACCTTACCTGAGAACCCTACTACCACCGAAGCTGAGACGACAACAGCAGAGATCACTACTACGGCTGAACCTACGACAACCACAGCGGCCGCACCTGAACCTGAACCACAATTTGCCTGCGGCGCTCCTGGATACACCACCACCTACACTTACAGCGATGTGACCTTTAACTTGCTATGTGACCGAGACTTTAGCTACCTTCCACTGCGTTCTTTTGTGGCTCAAAGTTATGGCGAGTGCATAAGGGTTTGCGCACTTGACAGTGCTTGCGTAGGGATTGTTTGGGAACCGACAGGTAGAGGCTGTAGTTTATCGAGCGAGTTGACTGTCTATGGGCCATTTGACTTTTTTGATGTTGCCCAGGTAGTCTCGCGGCCTGAGTAGCGGTGATATGAGAGGGAAAGTTAGGAATTTATTTTCATTTGAAACATAACATAATTGCATCGAGAATTTGACATCTAGAAAACGGTAAGCCTCTGCGTTGGGCAGGATGCAGAAAACGAAACCAATTAGATGCCTCTCTGTGAAAGGTCTTGCAACGTGACGTGTGAGAATAATCATCAAAAAAGGCTTTTGAGGATATTTACACTTTCCACAGGGCATCTGTGAGAGAATCTTTTGTTGATTTGATCTGTATATTGGGGACTTACGCCTCGGAAAAACTCAAAAAATAATCTGTGAGAGAATAACACAACGTCAATAACCAGTTCCCTGATTGTATTACGACCGATTCAATCTTAACGTTAACTCCATTAGCGTCCAGTAACCACACAGGGGTGACTAAGGTTCATTTACTGTTCTAATTACCAATTTATTGCTGTCTAATGTTATATACAAGCCACATTCCAGATATTAAGCCTTACATACTCATTCTCCGTCTCATGTTCTCACTTTGCCACCCCTTTGCCCTCTCAAATCCGTTTCTACTCTGGTAAAAGTCTTCAAAAGCTTGACGAATCCCTTCAGAACTGGTTGAAACAAACGGACCATGCTGAACAATGGGTTGGTCAAGGATCTCACCAGCAATGATGAGAAGCCGAGCACTGCGATCTGCATCTTGGGCGACCTGAATAGATACGGCGTCTCCCCCAGGTTTATATATCACCGTTCCGTGTTGTTCGACTGTTGTTAAATCGCCTGTTTGAGATGCAAATTCGGCACTGCCTTCATAGATGTAGGAGAATGCATTCCACTCTTTTGGTAAAAGCTGAACCAACTTTCCACCCGGTTGGATTTCAACATCCAAGTACCATACAGGTGTGTATGCCAGATCTTTGACACCATCGATGTCGCCGGATTTGCCTGATATGACTTTAACAACGACTTTTCCATCATCTAGGCGCGCAATCGGAATCTCTTTAGCCCTAAGGTCTCGATATCGGGGCTCGCACATCTTCAGATGCTTCGGAAGGTCGACCCAGAGCTGGAAACCAGCATTCGGTTCTCCATCAGGACTAGGGAGGGCCTGTTCAGAATGCATGATGCCTCTCCCAGCAGTCATAAACTGCAGGTCACCAGAATGGAGAACGCCTCTATTTCCAGCAAAGTCCTCGTGCTCCATAGTCCCCTTCAGGATATAGGTAACAGTTTCTTGTCCTCGGTGGGGATGATCGGGGAAGCCTTCACCGACACCTCCCTTCATATAATCAAGCATGAGGAAAGGCGAGAGGTTGCGTTGCTGAAAGCTTCCGATAGAGCGTCGAACTCGGGCTCCTGCGCCCTCGGATTGTTCGAGAGCGGTGAAAACTTTGTTGATCGCTCTGAGTTGAGGCATGGCTAATTTCGGTTGAAGTGGCAAGTCTTTGTTGATTTTGTTATTCTCGAAGCAAGTAGCTGAATGAAGGAAGAGATACTGTTCAGTGATATAAACTGTTCTTATTTATATTTCAATACCTTGTGAGATTTCAGTCTTAGATAGTTAACAGAGCTTATAAATGCTGACAGATTCCTACAAATATTATTAACTATTGAAGTTACGTCAATTCATCCTTGTCTGTTAAACCTTACTCAGTTAGGTAAAGTGTAAGCGTTACTCGGTCATTTAATTGCTTTCAGCGGAGCAAACCCGCGCGGCTCGGTCAGCTTTCGGGGTGTTCATAAAGTCCGTATTCTTAAAGCTTTAGAGCAAGTTAAAAAGTCAGTATTGGACTTTACAAATCATGTAGATCCGTTAAAAAAACTCTCTTTTCAACATCCGGTCTATCTCTTGATCCCAGAATAGTTGCTGAGGTTTAAAGCGCAGCAAATAAGATTAAAACTATAGCCATCCATAACACCCTTGCTAATATACCTAGTCCTATTTCCGTAATAGACAACATCTTCAAGGAATCTCTTGATATACGCTCCAAATATTAGCCACCAACTGCCGTATCCAAACTACGTTCAAGCGATGGGAGTCGGTTAGTCAAACTTGCTAAAACTGCCGTGCACTAGATTCTTCTACACGGGCTTTCCTTTCAATGAAATGACGCTCTGTCACATTATTGCTGACGTTATGTTACACAGTAATGTTGTCATTGGTCATCTGATTGGAGTATCAATTCCAGAGGGGATATTCAGCCGCAAGTTGGGCCTCAAGAAGTAAGGCAGCAGCTGTCAGATTACAATAAAGTACACTTTCTTGTTCTCCCGTCCTCATGACTAGTTTTTTCATCAAACCTTTGCGTTCTAAATTAGAAGGTTTCATGCTACTGAATTCCATCACAATGTCAACGTCAAATTCTCAGATCGTCATTGGCTGTCTTCTTGATGTGTCAGGTTCTATGCGCAGAAACCTGGATGGCGAGAATCCCAGTGAGCCTGCTACAGATCGGCTTAAGGCTGTGCTTCGTACTGCACTCAAGCTCGCTAAGTCTGAAAGGCAGCAGAACCCCAATGCGTTTATGTTTATTGGCCTTTTTGGGCTAAAGACTTCTGAGGATGGAACCACCCCGCCGGTCGTCGACTTGTGCGGCATTGCCGATAGTCTCTTGAGGGATCAGGAAAATCGTGAATCTGGACACGATCTCCTTATCGCTCGGGCTAATCAGAACAATATGGCTCACATATCGAGATACATTAGGTCAAAGCTGACTAGTAATGAGGCTCGGATTGTTGACGCTCATCTGCGTCTACATCCCGTGGTGGTAGAGGAATTCGTTAACGCCATTCCGCCAGAGCGTGATGTGGAAAATCTAAACTGGTTGACACAAGGAGTCGGAGTCCTTGCCGGCGCGGCATTTGGCGCAATTACGGGGGTTTCAGCTGATCTTGGTGTCGTTGCTGGCAGTGCTATTGGACTTACAGGCGGTCGAGCGATTGAAAATGGTCAGATCGAAAGGTCAGAAGCCTTGGCTCTGGCTCGGCGAATTCAAAGAGAATGGTTATTAGACTTCACGCAGCTTCAATCTCGGCCCGTATCACAAGTCGTCAACATTCTGGACCGATTCTGTCATAATCTCGAAGCCAACGACGGAGACAACCTACATAATACTCTGCGCCAGTACATTTATGGTTCTACTCCTATGTGCTATGCTTTGAATCAGGCATTGGAGGCGTTTCAGAGTAGAAGAGACGCTCGTGATCGCGTGCTTGTCTTAATCTCAGATGGCAACTCAACAGATGGCGATCCAACAGCACTCGCTGACAACTTTCGAAACGAGAACATATGGGTAGTAACAGTCAACCTCACAGAGGATAGAGATAGCCCACAACGAGCCTTATACTACGAGACCGATCCTTCCTGGGATGAGGGATCTCGAATGTTATTTAGCCTGGCAACCCGTGTTTCTGCGTCCAGGCATCCGATTCCCGTCTTGGCCTCTGTCGGATGGCGAGTCCCCTCAGCTGGAGAAATTGCGCTATTCACCTCGGTATGCAGCGCCACAGCTTTGGATGAATTCTGTTCTCTCCTACTTTCTGCACGATTCGGGTCGGCAGATGCGCTATTGGATATCATTGGCCGGATCCATTTTGATGATTACATTGATAACGCACATCTTGACATCCGAAGACAACCCTCCTACCAAGGGAAAGAACCTTCCGATCGAGGAGAAGCTCGCGTTTGCTACGCCCATGCAACAGCATCTGTTGTGCACATGGCATTACTCCGTATCGTCTCCAGAGATAGTGGTGTTCCATCTCTCGATCAGATACGAACAAGAATATTGTCCAGATTTCCGGCAATAGGTGGTGGACGAAACACTGCCGAAGTATTGGCAACAGCCTGTGAATGGTATCGTCCCCTCCAGTATCAAGAGGTCGACGAGGACAAAGCCCGTCAAGCAGTGTTGCGTCGGCGCCCCGTGCTGGCCACGTTTGGCTTATCAAAATCAGGATGGAAGGAATTCCGTAATCAATTTTCCGATGAATCCCCAAGGCGTCATTCTGTGCTCACAAAAGATCGAATGAAGAGGCACTACGAGAAGAAAGACGGCGGTGGTCATGCCGTTGTGTTAGTTGGTTGCAGCCCCAACTCGCTCACCTTTCTCAATTCCTGGGGAAGCACTTGGGGAAGCCATGGAAGCTTCGCCATCGAGAGCCTGGACGTTCTCGGGCATAAAGACAGAGCGATGCGATTGTACGATGTTTATTGGCTTGAGAGTGATCTGACGACCGTGGAGCAGCAGGCCTATGACGCCAGGGTGGACGAGGAGTTGCGTCGCCATGCTGACGGATATCCAGGTATTTTCAGCCTCGAATATCGGTGCCCTCGATGTCAGCAAAACGCCCCTCTTGCCCAATTCAGAGGTAGTGTCAGGAGAGCCATTTGTCCAAACTGCGAAGAACGGTTCGAGCCTGAACCAGGTCGTCTAGTTGAGGCTTTATATGTGCGAGCGGGATTGAGTGATGTTACGTAGTGGTTCTAGAAGGTGGGAGGTCGGATGCAAGAGACTGAATTCATTTAGATCATATGCCCGGACATGAGCAGGATGGCTTGACCACATGATCATGGCATTCCATAGTTGAAGTATTAAAGCTCTGATACGTAGACAATAACCTGGCTCCTCTTTTACCTTACTGCAAAAGATAGTTTTCATTCGGACTTGGTCTCGAAACTCACATACATATACCAATTTAATAGAATGGTTTCAAGCGCAGTCCAGAATAAGCGCCATTCACTTCGCCTTGCTTGTCGGGTGGCGCAGCAAGGTTGCCAAGGATAAGCTGCATACTGTAGCATTTTAATGCGCCGAGCTTTACAGTCTCTTATTGACTCTGGAGAGCGCATCTTTACTACGGTGTTCCTAAGGCGGAAGTAGCCGATACTCTTGGCAGAGCGGCAAGCAGGGTTTACTGTGGCAATTAAACCCCTTCAAAAGGGGATTCCTATCCAACGAGGTCGGAGGGGAGATAGAAAACTTGCATTCGAACTCTCGCGACCCAAACTACGATGGCAGTATTAAAGGACACCGCAGAGGAGGCGCTCTTAGTCGCCGCTTCGAATAACACTCAGGAAGCACAAGATGCTGCCGATACTTCTGCGACGTCTAAGAGAGCCAAAGGGCAATTCAGCCTCATTGGTGATGCATTTTCATGCGTCGTCGTCTTCATCATCAATCTCAGTATTACCATATGGTCAAGTGTGAGCTTCGTCGGCAGCGAAAGCGGTGACAGGTCAAGCCGAAGGATTATCTACGAAGGATCTTGCTCGGATTCACGTACCATCAATGTCATCATCCACCTTGTTATCAACATCTTCAGTTCAATTCTCCTTGCCTCAAGCAATTATGGCATGCAATGTCTCTCTGCGCCAACAAGAAAAGATGTTGATCGAGCACACGCACGCAGAGATTGGATGGATATCGGAATCCCCAGCTTTCGAAATTTGAGAATGGTGTCTGGAAAGAGAGTCTCTCTTTGGCTCCTACTCGTCTTGTCTTCTGTTCCTCTGCATCTTCTGTAAGCTTCCTAATTCCGTATACCTGCCTCAGGCTAATAGCATAGGTTCAACTCAGTAGTCTATTCCTCTTTGACAACTTGGGATTATCGCAGTTTCGTTGTCGATGAAGACCGTCAACTCCTGTGGACTTATAATAAGCTCTTCCCTAACGAAACCACGGACGAAATGCGAAGATTCAAAAGGCTGGTGGCTGGCGATCATCGGAACCTTGACAACCTTACGAGTTTGCAATGCATTGACGAGTATGCCGTCGCCTTCCAAACCAAGAGAAATGACGTCCTAGTAATGGTCGAATCGGCTGGATCTGTGTACAATGTGATCGGAGAACCAGACACTACGAGCGGTTCTTACCGTGCTTCTTCAGAATACAGCTGGATTTGTGGCTGGACAGGTGCGTATTGCACCACATGTCGGAGCCAGTTATCTAAAGTTAGGAACCGACCCAGTGATTGGAGCCTGAGGGACAAGCGTGTGAAGTATTGCCTCAGCCAGCCAGCGGAGCAAATGTGTCGACTGAACTTTGACTTTCGGATCGCAGCAGTCGTGCTTGCAGTCAATTTCATCGAAGCAATTACGCTGGCTTTCATAGGCCTACGGCCACCAAAAGAACCATTGTTCGTTCTTGGGGATGCTGTTCAATCATTCTTGATATCTCCAGACGAGACGTCTACTGGAGCCTGCCTGGCATCTGCGCGCACAGTTCGGGGAGGCTGCTTCTATCTTCCCTGCTTTATCGATGTAGAGCCTAGACGCCGAGGTGTCGCAGTAACGAGGTCGAGATGGACCTGTAGTATTCTTATGTAAGCCCATGGGATCGTATGGACTGGCAAGTGCTGACCCTTTCTACCTAGGTACGGACTCGCATTCATCGCCAGTTGTTTTCTCCTTGGATGGAGTGTCGATATAATCCCAGGCCCTCATGATCTCAAGACCCTTTGGGATCTTGGATTTGGCAGTGCGAACGAACTGACGTTGATATCAGGGAGGACTTGGGACGATAGAGACGATAGCAGGCTTATTGCTAATGTTCTTTTGGCCAACCTTCCTCAACTAATCTTCTCATTCTTCTATTACCAATATAACAGCATTCTTACCTGCAAGGCTGCCGCTGCGGAATGGAGTGCCTACGGCAACAAAAGGAGGTCTCTGCGCGTATCATCTAACCCAGAAGGCGAACAACGATCGCGATACTTCCTCCAGCTCCCATATCGCTATAGCATCCCCCTATTGTTAGCTTCGATTCTGATGCACTGGATGCTCTCACAGAGTATCTTTGTGGTCGCTATCGAACAATCGGGCGCCTGGAAACTATTCACTAGTAGATACTCCCCCATTGCCGTGATTTTCGTCATCATCATTGCCGTATTCATGGCTGCTGCGGTTATGATCACAGCACTACGACGCTTGCCAACTATCATGCCTGTCGCTGCAAGTTGTAGTTTGGCGATTGCAGCCGCTTGCCACCACCCAGATAACAAGCCGCAGCCGGACGCCTCCCTATCTCGTCTGCATTGGGGTATTATGCAGCGACAAAGGGAGGAGTCTGGTAGGGAGCTTACGTGTCACTGTGGCTTTTCCCAATACCCAGTCGAGAAGCCGGAATGGGGGATTGTGTATCGTTGATGATATCATATCCACACTACACTCCTGAGTTGGATTAATGATTAGTAAAGAAATGAATTGAATGAGTTCGGTCCTGAGAGTCTATTTTTGAGTTTTTCCGAGGCGTGTGTCCCGAGGTATACGGATAAAAGCAACACAATAGCCTCACAACCACCTCTCCCGTCTTAATAATTTCAACCCAAGAGCTGCCATTCATCCTCTGTGCAGTAGTAAGCCTCTAGAGCATAAGCTGAAAGCTCTTGGCAATAAGATGCTGACAGTATTTTCGCATTTGCTGATATCTGATTGGCTCGTTCATTAAAGAATCAACTTGTCACTTCTCTGCGATAAACGCCTGACCATTCATAGAGAAGAGCCCGACACCGATCGGAAAATACTTTCAAGTCAGCTTTCGCGCTGATGGAGGCAGCTAATCAATATCTTAATCTTTTTGAGTATCACACGATGCACTTTGTGGGGATAATCAAGGACCTTACCTTCCTACTTGGACCAATTTTCAGCTTACGTGAGTTATCTCTACTGACTATCGATCTTGGCGAGACGGCTGAACTGCAGAGGTCTCAGAAATCGTGAGATTCTAGACCGCAGATAAGAAGGTTTGACTACAAGGTAGTATTTGCGAACATTGCAAGGTTACGGAAGTCCCACTGGAAATTGACTTTATCGTCAGTTTGGTATTCCCTCACAGAGACAAATGAAAAGTATAAAAAGGGAACGCATCTCTCTCAAGCGAAAACCAGCACCCTCACCATCCTCCGCTTCATCATAGCCTCCTACACAGAAACCAACAATCTACGCATTCCTCGCCTGATCAATCTTGCCCAACATGCGCTTCTCCACAGCCTCTCTCTTTCTTCCACTTGTCCCCAGTGTCGCGACTTTGACCTTTCCTTCCCATAGCCTCGACCGCCGCGAGGCCTTTGAGTTGGCTGAGCGCGAGGACTCTGGTGGCGATCAAGGATGGATTGTCCCATCCAACATCACTGTCGAGGACTGGGACACCGCCGAGCCTGGAGAAGGCTGGATTCCTGTCGATGAGTACATGAGGCGCATGGGCATCACCCCTCTCGAAGACACTTCCAGTCTTGAAGAACCAGACATTGAGACTCTCCCATTGCCCGAAGCCAAGAGAGGACCACTCGAAGAACGGGCTGCTCGCACCAGAGTCAACATTGGCAAGAAGCTGACTGACTACGGTTGTGCCGCCTCTATCCGCAAGCCAATCGAGGAATCGCTCAACATGCTCTGCAGCAACGGCTTCTGCGACCAGAGCATTTCCTATGTCCGCGAAATTGATTGGCTTGACAACGGCTTCGGCGCTGGGATGTCTCGACGAAAGCTGATAGTCGACATCAAGGGCAATTACAGAGGATCTCGAACCAAGGGAAATGTGATCGAGGCTGCTAAGCGGATCGTCAATCCCGACAGTGTCAGCCATGCTAAGCGTTCCATGAAGAAAGACACCACGACATGCATGAAATACGGCATTTGCCAGATTGTCACCTGTGACATGTCAAAGTTTGCCAACTTTATTTCTATTACCAAGTTTGAAGATCCCGCCACGTATATTTCGATCGACATGCATATCAGGATGAACGAGTCGAACAGTAAGTGTTTCTCTGCGCTGCTGCCATACATGATAAATACTAATACAGGGAATTAGATCATTGCATCGCCCGTGGCATCCTTTCGGCTATCGGAGGCGCTATCTCTGGAATTGCAGGAGGCTTCTTTGGCATTGCCGATGCATTCACCCCGGGATGCTAGGGAGTCTAGCTATTGCAAATCCCAAAGAGAGGTGAGGGGCATTGGTGGGGAATCCATGGTCTTGTGACGGACTCACATAGATGCATTGGCTGGTCAGTGAAAGGATAAAGATGCATGTATATTTGGACAATAGTGTTAGAGCCTGAGTGTAAACTGTTAGTGTCCTTCCCTAGATAGAATTCCTCTGGAACTCTTGAATTAGGCTATCAACTACCCGTGCTACCTCTTCAGGGCGTGAAAGCATCGGACTGTGACCTGATCCCTCCAGAGCCCGAGTAATCCACGTATCGCTTCCTCCGCTCTGAGCAATCATGTTTTCCTGATCTGCGATAGGGTTGACCACATCCGCTGTTGCTTTGATGTATCCCAAACGACCTCGGTACGAGTCATCCTGCCATGCCTGGGGAGGAACAATTCCCATATTGGCAGCCATACTTTGCGGCTGCAATTGCGACAGGGCCCAATCTGCAAGGTGTTTTGGAACGTCTGGCTCGTAGAACAGGCTACCGGGATCCTTGGCGACAAACAGTCCTGGTGAAGGTGTGTCCCAGTTGACGTATGGGAGACCGCCGACGCTTTCAATGACGGCGCCTTGATCCATACCGCCAGGGAAAATGTAGCCGCAGAGATTGATGAAGCCCAAGACTCCGCCTTGAAGATTCTTTTGGGCTCGTTCCTGGGAAGACAAGCCGACAATGCCTCCGCATCCAATGGGTCCGCCGTATGAGTGGCCCAGAACCACGACCACTTTGTTCTCTGCTATCATCTGTTCCAAGGTGGCTCGTACGTGGTTCACATCATCGAGCTGTGTCTTGCCCGGTATGCCAGATGTCGATGGCAAGTCCACAGTCGCAGTGGAGTACCCGAGAGATTCCAGCTCGGGTATCTGGTGGTTCCAGGCGCAGGAGCGGTGCCACGCGCCGTGGATGAAAAGGATGGTAGGCCTTGTAGTAGAGGGCATGCTTCATTAAGATAGTTGTTATCGTGAGGGGTAGAGAAAGCTGAGGAGTTGATGAGGTAAATAGCTGCTAGTAGCTCATGCAGGTGAGATCTCATGTGGGTTCGATGAATCGGGTTAGTACTACGTCATCACTCCAAGGCTGGTCAGAGGCCGCTGCATTGCTGTCATGGTAATTAAATAGTACTTAACATTCATTGATAACTATGTAATACATGATTGCTCAGTGTCTGCTACTGAAGGCAATCTCCACCGGGCTCAAGCCTAGAGTGTGTATCTAAATCCCTCTCTACCCTCGCACAGGTGCTCGCCCTTCTCCGCTTGCCTGTTATTATGGCGAAGGATAAGCATAGTGATAGCAGCAACGATAACAGCTACAACATTAATGGCCATCACGGCGAGAATGCCAGGAAGATAGTTGGGTGCATCTTGTTGACCTGGGAAGGTTAGCTTTGTCAAAGAAAAGTCGACATTGGGGACTTACGAAAGACCATGCTGGAGTAGATACCACCAACACCACTCATGCTGATAAGGATACCAGTAGAAACCGCACGTCGTGCATCACCGACGATGTTGTTAGCCTGCCAAGCCAAAGTCGTCACAACGAGACCGTTGGCACCAGCGACACCAAGGAAAGTACCAATGTATCTGGGAGTTGGCGAGTTTAAAAACGCGGTCATGCATAGTCCGATGATACCGACAAGGCCCTGGAAGATGACGAACGGTCCTCGCATTTGCAACTTGTCTGCGAGCCATGAGATAGTCATGGCTTCCACAACAGAAAAGAGGGCTGGAGGAGTGCTGAGGATAAAGGACATCTCAATGGAGTATCCAAGACCGCCGCGAAGAATGATAGGGAGGAAGAACAGGAAAGCGTAGACTCCTACAGCACCGGCCATGTACATCAGAGAGTAAGCCCAGGGCTTCCAATCAGCAGCAGTATGTGCCAAGATCTTCCATGTTACCTTCTCGTGCTCTTCGGGCCCACGGTCCTCGGCTAGTCTAGCCTTGACGAATGCGCGTTCTTCGACGGTGAGGAAGGTATTTTTGTCCGAGTCTGGGAAGTCGACGATGATGAACCAGGAGCCGATTCCGGCGACGACGGTAATGCTACCTTCGATGATGAAGATCCAGCGCCACCTGTTATAGTTAGCTACCATTTCTTGATGCGACTGTAGACTGTACTGACCCTTTGTAATGGTGAGTCTTGGATATCTGGATCAGGCCATATGCAATGATGTTGGCGAACGCCGACAGTGCGGAGGCTGTCAGGAAAAAGCCGGCCATGCGCTTCTGAACCTCGTATCGTTTGTACCAAGAGGAGACAAGGTAAACACAGCCTGAAGAGTCAGTAAGACAACTATGTTCAGTATAGATGATACATTACTCACCAGGGAAGAAGCCAGCTTCGAAAACACCAAGAAAGGCTCTAAGAACAGCAAGACCAATCCAATTGTTCAAGAAGCCAATACCGAGCGACACCAAGCCCCAAGCAACAGCAAGAAACGCAAGCCAATTCGCAGCACCAAGCTTGTGAATAAACGCATTGCTAGGAATTTCGAACAAAATGTATCCGATGAAGAAGACCATCAGAGCGACAGAGACCCTGTTTCCTTGGGTAAGGTCAAGATCCTCGTCCATTCCCGAAATACGAGCGACAGCGACATTGGATCGGTCCACGAGAGCAATTGTATAGATACAGCCTAAAATAGGTAGGAGTCGAGTGTCGATTTTGCGAAGAACTCGCTTCTCGAATTTGACATCGTGGGTGACTTCGGTTTGGTCATTGGAGTCTGCTCGTTCGATCTGCTGATCGTTTTCTTTGAGCATGTCGATGTCGTAGTCGTGAGCCATGATGAAAGATGGAAATGGATGAGGATGAGTGATTCGGCAATGGAATCCGGGGTAATCTTATACATAAGAGATCTTGACTGGAATCAAGGAATGGATTGATCTAGGATGAGTTGAAAATCCGGGGTAGACAGTTGTGATGGGACGCGATATCGGAACGTGCCACCGGGTATGGTCCCATAGCCGATGGAATGCAAACATCTCCACCGAAATCGGCAAATAGGAAGCCAGTTTCTTCACGCTATTCCAGTGCCATCGCCAGGAAATATCGTCCTTGGAATTAAGCGATGCGGGGTAATTACCGGGCTATTCTCATTGCAGTAATAGCAGCCAATCTCTTCGGTAATGCCCCAGATTATACCGTCAACGGCATCTCACTTCACGCATTGTTACACAAGATAGCATTGACCAATGGAACGGTACGGGCCCCAACGCGTACCCAATTCTGGGCGGAAAAGAGGTACTGCCTGTGAGCGGTGCAATAGGCGGAGGACAAAGTGTGATGGGTCCATTATTGGTGTTCCCTGCTCTGCGTGCAAGAAGAGCAACAATCACGCTCAGTGTGCTCTTATCCAGTCTAGACGTAGGAGGTAAGCTATTATCGACCACCAATCGTATTATTCTAACCATCTTTTTGCAGGGGCCCTGACGGACGTTACACATTAGAACCCAATTCGGGATCTGAATCACTCAGAAGCTCGACTGATAGGATGATCATTGACTCAGACGGGAGTATGGCCTCTGCATCCAGGGGTCCCGAGCAGAGGTTTGATGTTACTCCGGGTGCAGCATCGTCTTCAAGTCCTTCGCAGTCTCTGGCGCAGCCCAGTGTCGTTGGCGAAAGCTGGTATGCATCGTATGTTATGAGAGGTTATACTCCTGGTCACAGCAGTGTCCATCGTCCAATTGGTGACTGCAGTGAGACAGTCCAAGACGTCACCTGCACAAGAGCGAACGAGGATCTCAGCAACTCACTACAACCTCGAGATAAGCCTGGGTTGGCTGATCTTCCGCGTCCTGACCTCGTGGACGCCCTGATCAAGGCTTACTTCGATCGTTTCCATACGTTCTGCCCAATTCTTGACAGAAAGGCATTCTTCACATCACTGCATGAAGGGACGGTATCGATAACTCTACTAAGAAGTGTCCTCTTTGTTGCATCACTTCACTGTGATCTAGAGGTCCTGCATCGTATGGGACAAAGTACTCGGTTAGATGGCAATCATAAACTGTTCACAGACGCGAGTGCCTCTTTCGACATGGACAGAGACTCAAGTCGCGTTGATATGATACTCTCATCTTACCTTTTACACTACTGGTTTGGTAATTCCACAGCCTACCGAGACTGCCACTGGTGGATTGCTGCTGCCATTCGATCTGCACAGTGCACGGGTTATCATCGGAGCACAGCAAATAGCCAGATGCCCCCCGAACAGAGATCGCGATGGAAACGAATATGGTGGTGTCTCTATGTACGCGATCGTCAAATCGCCATATCAACTGGCACGCCTATGGTCATCAACGACATGGACTACGACGTTGACGAGCTTCTTGTAGAAGACCTCGGAGATGAGCCAATCGAGACGGCCCAATACATCGTTGCCCAGGTCAAATTGAACAAAGCAGGTAGGCAACCACCTGCTCCGTCAAGAATAGGACTAACGGTACAGTGGCCCGAATGTATTTCTCACATTGTTCACCCTCACGTCTCCCCCTCAGCAAGGATCTGTCAGTTTGTCAGGAAGCGATGCGGGACATCCAAACAACACTTCAGTCTTGGTATGATGCTTGTCCAGCATTGAACTTCTCTCACGGCAATCATCACCTGAGCTTGACGCTTCAAGTTTGCTATCAGTGAGTGGCCTCCTCTTAAGATATCAACATTTGGTTAACAAGGTAGTTATTACTTGATCAATATATACCAAAGACTACAGAGGCAGTGCAGTAGGTCTCGAGATACTAAGCCTGTCCTGGATGCTGCGACAAGGGTCTTTGATCTGGTGGAGAACTCATTGTTGTACTGGACGCCGGAGCAGTTCCCTATGATCTAGTAAGTTCCTCCATTCCTATTCCTGTCAAGTTCTAACTTTGTCTATAGTGTGTCAGCTCTGTTCTCTGCCATGATGGCTCTTGCTGTAGACGGGAATACTGCAGTACCCAAAGGTGACCAAATCTTTGGCAAGATTCGCCGAGGTCTCCTCGCTTTAAAGCAATTCGAGCCCGTTTACAATCTGGCAAAGTGGATTAGAAACTTCTTCATGGATATTATAAAACGCTCTGAGCAAGAAGGGAGAGCTCACGAACAAGAGCGAGCGGCCAGTCCACATGTTGAAGCATCTGGAAACTCTATTCATCCTGAAGAGGTAACCCACTCCATACCGGCCATACATGGAGATCCAGCGTCTTATCCCAATCCGGGCATGAGTCTTGAGGACACAAGCTTCATGCTTGACACTGATGACAGGGCGGGTTTCTGGCCAGAGTATATGGCTAACGGTGTATTTTCGAGCACTCATTCTGGAGATGCCATGGACTTTCCACAGCCCGACTCTACACAGTACCAAGCTATGTACTTTCTCGCCGATTTGGGGATAGCAAACATTAATTCTGAGCCGAGCTGAGACGGATTTGGACGGCTACATAAGGCTTGAGACTGTCGGACGTACCACTAGCACTAGCAATAGATTCATCATCGATGTCCTACTCCTTGTTCATGGCTTGATTGTTTGTGAGAAGCTGAGATTTTGGATCCTTGGCAGGTTTGATAGTCTGTTTAGCAAACGCGCCATAACGCGGGGTACATCTACCTAATGCTTGCAAGTCCGATGGCTGGTGAAATGCCAAGCCCGTTCATTTCAAGTCCATAGCCGAAAAGTCGCCCAAAATGTGGACTCCATAGCCGATGGTGTCAGCTCACGAACCATGGGAATTGAGGATGGCACCGACTAGATAAATAAAGAAAGACAAACGAAGAAGTTCCAGTCGCATATTTCCAATTTTCTTATAGCATATAGTTCAGGTGTCTACCATGTCTGCTTTATTCAAAACATTACGGTGCTCAAGGGCAGCCCGTCTGTCCATGCCAAGTACACCAAGTCGACAGTATCGTCGGCTCTCAAATAAAACGCCTCCAAGCGCTTCCTCAAACAGCAATACTTCAAGTAGTCGTGCAGGTATTTTTATGTAATTTCTAAGGGACCGTCTATCTGATGCTAATACACTATCAACAGGGCTATATCTTCTTGGACTAGCCACAATCGGTGCTGCCGGCTCATTCAGTACTGTCGATTGGTCCAGAAGCACTTTATTCAACTATTTTAGTGTTGATGATACGAGATCCATAGAGAATATTCGCAAGATTGTACCCCACGCCAGAAGGACTCGGTCGTCAACCCAGTCACTAGAGAGCACTGGCAAGATTGACCATGATACCTCTCCAGCCAACATCCAAGCCGCATGCAAAGAGTTTGCAGCGATATTGGGACCCGACAACGTATCCACGGACCAGGCAGATCTTATAACCCATTCCGGATCGGACTACCAGTCTTATGCGTGGACCGAGGAAACGGCTATTTGTTCCCATGTCATCGTCTATCCCGAAACAACCGAGCAGGTCTCGGAGTTGATGAAGGTCTGTTTCCGGCGACAAATACCGGTGACACCTTACTCCGGTGGCACCTCAATCGAGGGACAGTATATTCCTCATTTCCGGGGTATATGCGTTGACTTCAGTCGGATGAGCCGCATCGTGGAGCTCAATAAAAATGACCTGGACTGCGTTGTCCAACCCGGAATTGGATGGATGGATTTGAACGAAGAGCTTGCGCCGCATGGGCTATTCTTCCCTCCCGATCCAGGTCCAGGTGCTATGATTGGCGGAATGGTAGGAACAGGGTGTTCTGGAACTAACGCTGCGGCATACGGAACTATGAAAGATTGGGTACTATCACTTACCGTCGTTCTCGCCGATGGAACCGTGATTAAAACTCGTCAGCGAGCGAGAAAGTCAAGTGCAGGCTATGATCTAACGAGAACGTTTATCGGAAGCGAGGGGACGTTGGGTCTAGTTACAGAAGCCACTCTGAAGCTGGCAGTCAAACCTCCCTGTGAAGCCGTCGCGGTATGCACATTCCCATCTCTGCGCGACGCAGCTTCTGCGGTACGAGATGTGCTCTCCGCAGGCATTCAAGTCGCAGCTGTTGAAATCCTGGATGAAGTCCAAATGAAGAGCATCAATGACTCTGCTTTGACTACGATAAAGTGGAAAGAGGAGCCAACTCTGTTCTTCAAGTTTTCTGGGAGTGACGATTTTATCGTGCAGCATTTGGCGAAACAGGTCGGTGGCATTACGAAACAGAATCGAAGTACGGCGTATACCTTTGCCTCTGACGAAAGCGAACGCAATGAGTTATGGTCAGCGAGAAAGAATGCACTCTGGAGTATGCTTGCTATGAAGAAATCACCAACGGATAAGGTCTGGACGACTGATGTCGCGGTACCTATGAGTCGACTTCCCGATATAATTGAGTTTGCTAAAACCGATATCGAGAAGTCAGGTTTGCTTGGGTCTATCGTCGGACACGTAGGCGATGGTAACTTCCACACCTTGCTTTTATTCCCTGAAGATAAGCGACATGTCGCGGAAGGTATTGTGCATCGGATGGTTGACAAGGCGATTGAGATGAAGGGAACTGCTACTGGGGAGCATGGTGTTGGACTTGTCAAGAGGGATTACTTGGAGAAGGAACTTGGGAAAGATACTGTGGACGCGATGCGATCGGTAAGTTTCCCTATTGACGTTATATTGTTCTACTTTGAGACTAACCCAATTTGCAGATGAAAAACGCATTTGATCCGATGTGTATATTGAATTGTGACAAGGTTATTCGTATGCAGGCAATATCATGACCATAGCGATGTGCGATGAGCTGAGGGTAATATTGCAAATTAAATATGATGGCATTACAACTTTTCAGCAAAATGCTGGTGTTACTCCGACGTCTAATGCTGCGATTGATGGCTCAGATGCTATTCTCCAGTTATTAATAACTCTCAATCAAGTGGTACACCCCGAGTTTTTGGATAACGCTTCGACGTCGGATCATTCTGCGTGTCGCCAGAAATAGCTTTACTGCATTAAAAATAAACATTTAGAGGGATCTACGACTTTATTCTTACAGATTTCAGACTGTAGCTGTGTGTGATCGTCTTGTCTATTTTTATTACTCCACGATAATTTTAGTTCAGGGTAACATCCAGGTCAAAGCTCACGATGTTTCAAGGGTCAGTTTAAAACAGTGTTAAATCACCACCAATCAGTAGGAGGCGCCCAGGGGGGCGGATTTGACAGCAGTCGGAAGAACTTGATACCGATACACGGTAAGCGGTATAGCGTCTGGCGGAGCAAAGATAATCCGAAATGACCCGTGCTGAAACGATTAACCTCCAAGGCTGCATTTATGTATAGTATCTTGCTTGGCATCATATAGATGAGAAAGTCATCGTTGACCTCGAAATATAGAGAACTCAGGTATACCTGTTGATAGGGTCATCTTTAGAGTATAAGCTTATCTTTATCCGAGATGTATAATCCGTAGATCGGAATTACCTAAAATGCCAAGAAATTGAGGCTGAGCTAACGAACCTCACGACCCCACCTTTACAAAGCAAGCGCTAAGGGTTTGCCGAGTCAGTCATCCATCATTTCTTTCAAACATCTTGTGTCGGTGAATTCGACGTTTCGTTCTTGTCACAAAACAACACCATGACATACCCTGCCTGACACAAGAGAATCCCGGCGTTAGACCTGTGCTATAAACTCGACGTAACACGCATTCTACGGAACTCAGTCCTTTCGCCCCTGCTGATCATCTTATCTCCACAACTATGGCGGATGCAGCTAAATCCTCCAAATGGAAGAGAGCGCGTGGACCAAAAGTTAGGTCTGGATGTACTACTTGGTGAGTTGGTGTGGCTACTCAAAAATATAAGGATGAGGCTAACAGGAACAGCAAGTTTGTAACTCTTTGATTTCACATGCTAAACTCAGCACTAACCAAAACCCAGAATTCGCCATTTGAAATGCGACGAGACAAGACCAGAATGTCTTCGCTGCGTGAAAGACAAAAGAACATGTGACGGCTATGAGATGCCGGTGCACTATAAGCCAAGGACTAAGAAAAAACAACAAGACGCCATAGTCCGCCGTGTCCCAACCTCTTCAAAATTGCTAGTTCCAGCTGGTCTATCACCCGAATCCTTCGGCTCATCGATAGAATTAGATCTCTGCCACCATTTCCGAACATGTACCGTCTCGGAGCTAGCCAGCTCCCTCAACGCCATGAGCTTTTGGCACGCTTATGCGTTGCCACTTAGTCAACACTCTGAACCTGTGAAAGCTGCGATAGGCGCGTTGGGAGGCGCGCACAAGGCGTTCAAACTACAAACGCAGACTGACTCGTTAACGCAGTCTCTTGCTCAGTCTTACGAGTTGGCTTCGATTCAGCAGTATAATAACGCTATTCGGGTTATGCAGGAGTACATGAGTTCGCCCGAGAGGAATTTTCAGGTTGTTCTTACGTGTTGTCTGATATTTATCTGCACCGAGTGCTTGTATGGACGATACACGAACGTTACTCGACACTTGGAAGCAGCATTCTCGTTAATAAACACTCATCATCTCTCTGACTATGGGGCGGGAACTGGAGGTCAAGCTGATCAAATTGATTTGGCCAAGTTCATGGAACATATTGGTCCTCCAATCTGCGGTCTCACGTCCGACCTGTTATTCTATGCGGGCAATCACTCGTCCAAACTAGTCTCCGAGGTGCAAAAGTGGCTCCCTCACCAAGGCCCTATGTGTCTGCAAGAACCCGGAGCCCCATTCTTTTCCGCCCAAGCTGCTGCATCATGGTTGGCACGGATAGGAACCATCCGTGGAATGGACGTGCATACAGAGTGTCCTACGTGTCTGATTTTGGGATACCCTTGTGGCAAGGATGCCCTAGTGTGTCGTCGCTTCGAGCAAGGTCTAGACCCAGAGTCATTCTTGCGGTATTGGAGCGTGCGGTACAACCCGTTCAAGCTGAACTTTGATCCTTCGACAGCCTCAGAAGCAGAAATACTGCGCTTCAAGGTCCTTGAACTGGAGGAGACGATATGGAACGCGACGTTCAAACTCAACTCAATGGAAGACCACCTAGAGACTTCAGACTGTATCGACATCTTGAAAAAGGCCGAGTATATCATTGAACTGTCACGGAGCGAGACGGGCCACATCTTTACCTTCCAAGCAAATATGATGCCGCCGATTGCCTACGTTATCATATCATGCCAGGATGAGAAGATCCAGTGGGAAGGTGTGCGACTTTTGCGGTCTGCAGGACGAAGGGAGGGAGTTTGGGATAGTAACAAGGTGGCAGACATCTACGCGAAGATGATCACTGCGAAAGCGAACAAGCTGCTATCATGGGATGGTGTTCCTACTAGACCTAGTGTGCCGCAGCTGGCAGAACTGCTGAGTTCGGTTCAGCTGTCAGGCCCGGCGGAGAGGGTAATGGATCTACTGTAGTAGATGGGGTACGTGGTGTTTTGAGTAATTGCTTTATATTGATACCCGGATGTGGAAACTAGTGGTGCATAGACTCGGTACTTGTACTTCAACTCCAATAACACAGACATTCGATGTGATAATGCGACAATGAGCAGTTCATTTCCCGTGCTCAGTCATTAAACGCTAGAATAGTAATACAGGGAAAACTGGACTCGCCAGACAAAAAACCCAAATCCTATTCTCGTAAGCACCCTCGCTGCGTCAACTCTACTTCGCTTGGATGTTGAAAAACTCCATGATTACCCGAGTTCGCAGCTCAGGAGCAAAATAATCATACCCAACGATAACATTGCATGAGTTTACATACACTGTAACCGGAATTGCCTTCTGATACATGATACCCCACTGAGTTGATTGTTAGCTGATATGCGTGTAGCAGTAAAAAGAACTAGGCACTTACTGCGGCAACAGGTGAAGGGTTGAAGTTCCGGTTGACCAATCCCTCAAAAACAGCGCCAGAGTCAACCAAGATCTTCTTATCGAAGATTGGAAAGTTCGAGTTCACGTAACCTCTCCAAACATTGGGTTTAGTCGATTTGTGATCGTATGTCGTCAGCGTATTGTCAACCAGTCCCGACTTGGTGACGTTGGAGTAGTCGAAAAATGACGAGGCCATCTCGCCCTCGTAAGCTTCATCTGCGCGAACAAAAGCTTTTGAAGGCGAGTTTTCGATGTAGCCAGCCGTGATGTGCGACAATTCGGCATTCCTGTCTCTGGTTAGCTGCAGTCATGTTAGGTTCTGTATGGGTATGCAGACCATTTGTGCTGCACGAAATGAGCCTGGTATTCTGGCTTGACGATTGGTGGCTTTGGTTGCGTGAACCCATTTGAGAACTCTGTCATGGAGGGTGGGAAG